>CM043357.1:12732500-12752500 GCA_023718395.1 Leucaspius delineatus | reverse complement strand
ATGTTTAAATGCTAGTTAGAGCATTGGGATCACTAGACGAGGGCTAAATGAACTCATTTTAGTGAAAACCTCAAAATCGACCGAAATGTACATTTTTCACTTTTACATTCCCACTCATTTGGCCAGAACGAGTTCACACACACACACACACACACACACACACATATATATAAATGATAGCTATATAACTAGCAGGTCTCAGAAAGCCCATGAGCTTGCAGTTTTAGTTTGTAGAAAGCAGTTTCACGTTCACAGTAATCTCTCTCTGAATCACTAGACAGAGACTGGAGACAGAGATTGACCATCAGTAATGAAATAAAGCTTAATAACCAAAAACAGTGCTGACTGGAAATACCATTTAGCCAGTGTGTGTGTGTGTGTGTATGTGTGTGTGTGTGTGTGTGTGTGTGTGTGTGTGTGTGTGTGTGTGTGTGTGTGTGTGTGTGTGTGTGTGTGTGTGTGTGTGTATGTATGTGTGTGTGTGTGTGTGTAATGGTTTGTGTAATAAGCTGAATTAGATCTGAAGTGGACTGTGTGTCGAGCCTCTTTACTTCATTGCTTTTTAAATACTCTCATTACGTGCTTTTTATATAAATGAATCATCTAAACGCTTATTGATTTGAAAGAGCTCAAGAAGGGTTTTCTAAAGCGATTAGGATCATTCACACAGAATATGAACAGCGCATGAATCAGCTGCGCATCTCGAACATTAGACGTGTGTGTTTAATGTGAATGTCTTCAGTCCTGCTCCATCGTAATGTGTGTAATGTGGTTCGAATATTTCATTTTACCTGCATAACCGAGACCGCTGGTGTCTCCTCTCACATCCTTTTTTTTTGCCACTGATCAACAAAGATATTGTCACGATTTGGTCTTGTATTTGTCATGTTTAATGTCTGTCATGTGATCCCCTGTTCAAAGTCATGTGATCCTGCCATGTGTTCCCTTGTCATTGGTTCATTGTTCACAGGTGTCCCTTGTCTAGTCATTAGTCTTGTGTATTTAAGCCCTCATGTTTTCCATGTGTTTTTCAAAGTATTGTTTCCTGTGACCACTGTTGTGTAAGTCTATGTTCACGTTTATGTCCACGGTTTTGTTTCACGCCATGTCTTTGTTTTCTGTTTAATCTTGTTTTGTTTAAATAAATACTGCACTTGTGTTCTCTACTACTTGCCTCCAGTGGATATGTTACAGATATCATCTTATACATCTTACAATATTTTCAATAAAAAATAAAATGAATGATATGCATTATATTTTTTAGTAGTATTTGTAAAAAGTACGGTGGATTTGCTCGACCGCAAAGCGGAGTGATACAAACGGTTAAACGGTTCCAGTGCTGATACTGGGGGAATGTCGCACAGCTGGAAAAGGCTCTCAGCCAATCAGATTCGAGAACCAGAAAGAATTATGAGATTAATAAAATGTATGTGAATTATGTAATTAATAATAACAAACAACAACAATATTAATGATAATATACGCGCACATATTTTTATCTGGAAAAGTCAAATTTCTGGTCTTATTTAGTCTTATGGCGAAACACCCCAGCAAAGACACCACAAAGCAGATGATGGATACCTTGGAGTAATTAAATCCATAATTAAGACATTGAAAGAGTTTTGGAGAAGACGGTGAGTGATGACTCTGGCAGAGATACAAACTTCACTGAGATTGCACAACTACAACAACTGATGCCAGAGAGCTTCACACAGCTTGAGCGCAACAGCAGCCTGAAGGCCGTCACATGACCTCTGAGCTCCAGTTTGCCAGGAGCATCTGAGAGTGTCTATATTCAGCTGGGAGAAGCTTCAGCAAACGCTCTGCTTATTCAAACGGCATGAAACGACATGTCTGGCATAAACAAAATACTGCGCATCACAGCATCCAACTGTGAACTGTGATGATGGCGGTGGAGTCACACTGAGGGGACGACTGAGACGAGATGAATGCAAAAAAACATGAGGAAAACTGGATGGAGTTTCCAAGAACCTGGAGATTTGTTTTCCAGCTGGATAATGAAGCATAAAGCCAAAGCTATGCAGAAATGCCTTGAAAACAGTGACATTCAGAGTTCAAACAGACGACGCGATGCCAAACGGGCATCTAGTAAACGCTGGGGGTGAATACTTTTGCAATTGATTATTTTGTGTCTAATAACCCGACCAGTCTGCAGAAATCTTTCACTTTGACATGAAATAATATTTCGCTGTTGTTCAGAATCAAAAACACTAAATTCCTCGGTGGCTCAATTGGTGGAAAACAACAAAGCCAACTAAATGTACCATCTAAAAATAACTAATTGAAGCTGCGCTTCGTAACAATCGGACACCTGGGAAACACTTTTACTAAATAGGTAGAAAAAAAGGTATTCATGGTTTCCACAAAAATATGAAGCAGCACAGCTGTTTCAAAAATAGTTTGCTTGAGCATCAAATCATCATATCAGAATGATTTCTGAAGGATCATGTGACACTGAAGACTGGAGTAATGATGCTGAAAATTCAGCTTTGACATTAGAGGAACAGAACTACACTTCAGCAGGACTCTGGTTTACTCCTGATATGTTCTTGAAATGAAATGGAAGCTTTAGCTAAGTTCTGCCAGGAAGACTCAATCACTACGTCATTACTACCTTCATCTCTATCCAATCACGTCTTTATACTTTCTGTATAAAAGATGGTACTTACTCATGTTTGAGTTCGCAGATGCCGACGCGACATCAACCTCCACCCTCCCCACCACCACCAGGATGGTCCTGTCTATACCTTCTAGGGGGTCGGCTGCGCCCCTGCCTTCGTCTTCAGGCAGGAGATGCAGATCCGCTACCCTCGGATTACGAACTATGGACGGGGCCTACGCCAAAGAACTTTACAATGCTTGCTGGGCTGCCAATAAAAATATGCTTGTTACATCACTTTATCTTCCGAGTCTTTCTGGTAGAACTCTTCTTCTGTTTTTGCTCTAATAACAAAAGCATCTGCTAAATGGCCAAACGTGAAACGCGCTGCTACTGATATGAGTGCTATTGCATGTGTCTGAAATGAAGACTAATGTGCGAGTAACATCTGTAAAGCATCACGGTCTCTCTGTGCTTCAGTCGGTTCAGGGACTCCAGTGGCCTTGCTAATGTAAACGGTGATTAAACATTTATCAGCGTTTGAGTTTTTCTTTATGGATTTCATCTTTTAATTAAATGTGGGTTCACTGATATGCATAGTTAGCGTTATGTCTGACATTTTAAAGTGTGTGGCTTCCAGTCTGGAAAGGAAATCCAGAGACAGAAGCTTCTGATTTACAAGAAACCCAAAAGTGAGAGCTTAAAACCAAATACCAGAACTGAGACAGCTTTTAATGAATAATCAATGATTTTGTGAAAGTTAAAGTACTTTAGAGGAACAGTATTTGACACCCATTAACACTAAAGTTTTTGTAGAGGTTCAATGAAATATCTGGCAATATAAGGTGCTCTTAAAGGAACGTCACGAGTGACACTGTAAAAATGTCTGGCAACGTCACCCGATGGATCGTTGCTCTTCAACTGTCCTCGAGTGGCCTTAATATCACATAACCAGCCACATGAATCAAAGCAAAGATATTACTGAACATATGAAGGTTAAAATGAGCATTTGACAGCAGCTCTGGCGGCCGAAATAAATATATAGTGAATAATGAGCGCTTCCAAAAGAGAGAGAAGACATCTTATTTAATGAGATTTAAAAACGGGCTGGGTTTTTCTGGATTATGATTTTTAAAGTGACCACATTTATATGCACTTATTTGACAGGAAGGCTAATTGCAATAGTAAAATAGACACACATTGGAAAGAAAAAGAGTGAATGATTAGAGTATACGGTGAACTACACAAGTTGTTTCTGAACAAGAACAAAAGAAAGATTAAACACTGTCTGGCAGCTCAGAATGAACACACACTTTCACACACACCTGTAAACTCACTGTGCGCTCAGGACAGCTGAGATTCATGAACTCGGCTGAATGTGTCCGACAGAGATTAGACACAGAAGACGGAGATATTTCCCGCAGTGGAGGCTACGTGACGAACACACCAGAAAAACACACACAATGAGTTCAGATGTCATAATGTGGACGCGGGCCAACGTCAACATGCCAAATGATACACAGTAATTATGCTGTGGCAAACCAAACAAGATAAAGGTTGTGTGTGTAAACATGTGCATGTGTGTGTCTGCGGATGATTAAGTGAACTCAGTGATGTCATCAGAATCCCAGCATTCCAACGCTGCAGATGTTCTCAGTCCAATCCCAACACACACACACACACACACACACACACACACACACACACACACACACACACATTATGATTATTATTTTTTGCCATTTTGAACACCTTGTCATCCACCAAATATGATGATACATAATTAGTATTATACATAAATCAATCCCTTTGTTTCTGGTTTTTACTATATTTTCGTTAATAATTTTATTTTTGTTTTGAGTGAATGCACATACATTTATATTACAGCTGGCAATAAATACTACGTAACAATAGTAATATTAAATATAATTCACCTTTGGCTAAGCCACACCCTAGAATGTAGATTGACCAATCACAGCGCAGCCAAGAACAAACTCCGACAGAGGTCCGACAGTTTTTCACAGCGCTCCATTGACTTTAACGCAGGCGTCTCATATTTTTGGTCTCGGCAGGCTATTACCGTCGTAGTTTTATCAAAAATATGGTTAAACGTTGTGCCTGGGGCATTTGTAACACAGATACGCGTTTCCCAGAGAGGTTGGAGGGGGGTGTCCGTTTTTTTCCCTTTCCAAAACCGAAGTCAAATCCTGACAAGTGTCGTCTTTTGATTAAACTGTGTGTGTGGACTTCCTCACAGTCAGCTAAACCCCTCAAGGATCAACAAGCGCACTTTTGTGTGCTCTAAGGTAAATTTTGCTTTTAACCTTACTGTGAAGTTATACTAGTTAGACAGTTTTAAGCTGTTTGTTTTAGCTAATTTTGTTATTCAAGATACTTTGTTATTCAAGATAGGATAACGTTAACGTTATGTGTTTGTATCTTGAATAATAAAGTTAGCTAACATCCAGCCGCTAGTTAAAACATACAATCCTTACTTCACTTACGTGATAACTAAACTATCGCTAAGCTTGCTTGCTACTAGGACCTTGATTCTTCATTAATTAGGTAGAGAACCGAAATCATAACCTAAAACTCTTTAACTAGTATAGTTAAAAGCAAAATTTACCTTAGAGCACACAAAAGTGCGCTTGTTGATCCTTGAGGGGTTTAGCTGACTGTGAGGAAGTCCACACACACAGTTTAATCAAAAGACGACACTTGTCAGGATTTGACTTCGGTTTTGGAAAGGGAAAAAAACGGACACCCCCCTCCAACCTCTCTGGGAAACGCGTATCTGTGTTACAAATGCCCCAGGCACAACGTTTAACCATATTTTTGATAAAACTACGACGGTAATAGCCTGCCGAGACCAAAAATATGAGACACCTGCGTTAAAGTCAATGGAGCGCTGTGAAAAAGTGTCGGACCTCTGTCGGAGTTTGTTCTTGGCTGCGCTGTGATTGGTCAATCTACATTCTAGGGTGTGGCTTAGCCAAAGGCGAATTGGAAAATCAAATAAAAAAAATATTAAATTAAAAATTAGTAAAACCAATGTTTTTATTGTAATGTCATATTGCAAAAAAAACATTGTCTAAAAAGAGGAATCATTTTAAAATAAAATCATTTTAAAGTACAATCGACTACAATTTCATTTTTTTTTTGCAGGGAAACCTAGACATGTTTTTATTTTCATCAATAGTGGATTCAAAAGTCTGAGACCACACTGAACGTTTGAGTTTGCTAAAATACCGAAGGCCTTCTCATTAATGCATGTTTTTTTAGTTTAACTTTTAACCTGCATTGTTATGCAGATACTTCAACATTTGTATATTCAAATAGCACAGAATATGCAACAGAATGCAAATTAGAAGCAAATTAGACTTCACAATATATATTGGAATTGTGCTTGATAATAAGCTCTGTGTGTGAGTGTGTGTGTGTGTGTGTGTGTGTGTGTGTGTGTGTGTGTGTGTGTGTGTGTGTGTGTGTGTGTGTGTTAGATCTCTGCTCTGATTGTTGGATTGTTCATTGAGGAGATGTCAGGCTCAAACAGTGTTGTGATCCTCCTCCTCATCAGATCTTCCTCTCTCTCTCTTTCTCTCTTCCTCTAGGCTGTGGAGATGGATGAGGTTCTCCGGGTGTTGTGGGTGTTGATCCTGCCCCCTGCGGAGAGACATTAATCTGCACCCCCTTCAGTTCTCCATGGAGCTCAGAGGAATGTCAAGTCAACAGAATCTTCCGGACACTACACGCAGAACGCCAGGGCTGCACACGATATGAGAGGAATACAATCCATATAGTGATGGGGCGTGGTGTCTGTCAAATCACACAGGCTGCCATTTAATTAAATAAATATATGCACAAACACTTTCATTGTGAATCGGGTCATTTACACACATGTAGATCATGATCGTGCCAGAAACCCGTCAAAATAAAAGCTTGACGGTTTACCGTTTGGAAATGAAGTTACCAGTTAAATGTGGACAACATTATTTTAAATATTTCTAGTCAGTAGCCGCGTTTCCATTACCCTTCAAATTGCGCAAATTGAAATTGCGAATTGAAAATACGCTCAATGGAAACACGTCATTTTTCGCAAAAACTCCCATTTATCACAAAAAAGTTTTTACGCTCGCATGAGGAAGTTTTTCAGGCAATTCGAAAAGGAAATATTTCGCAAAACTGCATAGTTTTGACGTAGATGCCGCGGTGTGTTTGTCCATAAAACGTGACAGAGTTCTTTATTAAATTCATATAAGGCAAAAGAATTACAGGAATACTGGATTCTAAACCTCAAATAAATGCCACAATCAAGACCTCGAAGCAGATCTGAGGGAGAAACACCCAGAAACACCTCATATGTGCCGCTCACAAGTATAAGGGTCATTCCTTACCATTAATGCTTGGAAAACACACATACATCTCCTTTGATTAATAATAATGGCCAGTGCAGTGGCTGGGATATAGTACATAAACCTTCCAACGTCCATTGCCATATTTTTTGGAATGATTTTACTTATCGCGAGAGGAAAAAATTAAGTTTTAGTCGCATAACATCGGTTAATGGAAACGCTGTCATTTCGCAATCGTTTTTTCTCGACATTTAGAAAAAAAAATCGCAAAAGTTTTCTGCAAATCTGTAATGCAAACGCGCCTAGAGACAGAGTGCAAGCATATTTGTCTAAAATAATTCTGTATTTTCAGCTTCAGAATCATGAATATTTTTACTTTGGTGTCACTATTATCCTAAGGACCGGGTTTCCAGCATCAAGTCCAAGCCTATTCATTCATACCCACAATGCAATATATAATTTAGCATTTTAATCAACAGTGCATTTTTTGTTAACCTTTTATCATATGTCTTGGAGTATCGCAATAATATCGTATCGAGAGTTCAGTATCGTGATATGTATTGAATCGCGACATGAGGGTATCGTTACACCCCTAGTGTAATGTAAATGTAACTTAAATATATGCTAACAAATGTGGCCAGGAATTTACAAACGAAACCACTAAAGCTTGAATCTCATAGAGAGAGTCGGTCCTGAAACTCCTGGCGGCTGCTGTGTTAGTGAATGTCATCTGGAGTCGGCATGAGCTGCAGGTGCACAGATCGCTGCTCAAGAGTCCACAGCCACACATCTGCAGGACTACAGTGGGCTGATATGACAGTCGACGTATATGAAGCACTCAGCCTTGAGTGGCTCAATCTAATGTACATGTTTCACTGCACTTGCATCCTCATTTCTCCCAGAATGCCTTCACTGTCAGGAGATCAAGACACCTTATGGATTTCTGCACTGGAAACACTTACTGAGAGCTTTATTTCATTAGCCAGATTTCCTCGTTCATTATCTGTTCAGCTACACCTGAGGAACGAGACGTGTGTGTTTTATTGATGTGTGTGTAATCAGGCCTGAAGAATAGAATGTGTAATTGAATTCAACTGAACGCTCTCTCTCTCTCTCTGTGTGTGTGTGTTTGTTCATTCTGTATTTCTGTCTCCAGAGATACGAGCTCAAACACACACACACACACACACACACACACACACACACACACACACACACACACACACACACACACACACACACACACACACACTGACACGGCCCAGACGCTCAATAATACCCTCAAACTGCCTCGTTCATTTATTTCCGATTAAATTATCCTCCTCGGAAAGGGTTTCTCTCTAATCCGCTTAAAGTAATTTCATTTGAGGTTTCATTTAACAGATAGAATTGCAGAAGTGTTGAACCTCATGTGAAGATATAGTTTGATATGATGAACTCTGTATAAAAATAGGGCCCAATAAAAATTCTAAATTAAGGCGAGACACGGCAGGCAAAAACATTGATTGTTCATGCAGTGGTCAGTTTTGAGATTTTGGGCTAGTTTACTCCTTAAATATGTGTTCTTTCAAGCTGCTATAAAGAAAACGTTGAAAATATACATTACGATGTTTATTTTATTACATTTTGTTTACTTGCGGCTGTAAGTTTCTCCCGAATTTACCAGGAAGTTTGCATTCAAACGCGACACGCCGAGCTCCGTCTGTTTACTGAAGTCTGTCATGACCGGTATCGCTGTAAAGCTCCGAGTCTCCTGCACATCTCCAGTGTAACCAAAATATGGGCATTTCCTTTTTATCAGTAACCAATCGTGAATGTCCAAAGGGGGATTTAAAGCTAACGACAAAATCTCATTTAGAGCTATTTAAATCTTTAACTTCCGTTTTCTCAAAATGACTTTTTTGTCATTCTCCAGTATAAACATCTCAGCCAGTGTAGCACCGATGTACACCATGTAATAGCTCAAGTGGCTCATTATTGATCTGTTTTAAAATGGAATCAAAAGCAACACGCTTTCCTCTCAGGATTCCAGCATATGGCATTCCGGAATCCTGACAGGATGGAATGTCTATGGATTCCATAAGTAGAAACATTCCACATGTAGATCAGATGCTGACCTGAAGGAACAAAGCGAAGAGTAACAGTGTGTGTGTGTGTGTGTGTGTGTGTGTGTGTGTGTGTGTGTGTGTGTGTGTGTGTGTGTGTGTGTGTGTGTTTGTGTGGTTTGAGCAGTGTTTGGGGTCAGTTCCATACCTTCTGCTGGAATACTAAGACATAAGCTCTACCCGTAACACAATATTTCGAGAACTCCGCAGGGACTGAAGGAAGGGATATGAAAGAAAACGATAAAAGCACACAGAGAACAAAACTTGAAAAAGAAGTGAAGTGCAGAGTTGTGTGGATTCAAAGAACAGATACCAGACATGGAAAAATAAATCACACCTTCATAGTCAGGATAGCAAATTACTGGTGTAAAATTATGACCACCTTATTAAAACGTCAAGTAAATACTAGGCAAACTCTACATTTATATTCAATTCTAGCATGCAGAAATTTAATTTCTCTCTAAATATATAGGCTAAGGTATATCTTTGGGGTCAGTAAGATAAGAAGTCTCTTCTGCTCACCACGCCTGCATTTATTTGATCAAAAACACAGTAAAACAATGCAAAATCATTAGAATTAAAAATATCTGTTTTCTATGTGAGTAAGTGTAATTTATTCCTGTGATCAGAGCTGAATTTTCAGCATCATTACTCCAGTCTTCAGTGTCACATGATCCTTCAGAAATCATTCTAATATGATGATTTGATGCTCAAGAAACATTAATATCAATTCTGAAAACACCTTTGCTTATTTATATTTCTGTGGAAACTGTGATACATTTTTTGTCAAGATTCTTTGATGAAAAGAAAGCGTTCATTTAACAGATCCTCGTAACTTGACGTGTGTTAAGTGTGTGCATGTGCACAGACAGAAATACTTCAATTAACTTAATTACAGAGACCAGAACTTTCAGATCTTATCGCCATGACGACCATTACTATAGTGATGACATGCAAATGAAATGGTGATTTGGTGGGAGGGGCCAGAAGGCCATGATATGAGGGCATGTGAGGTTAGTGAACTGTGTGTGTGTGTGTGTGTGTGTGTGTGTGTGTGTGTGTGTGTGTGTGTGTGTGTGTGTGTAGATGAAGCTCTTTAATCTGAGCGTCACGAGCAGACAGAGGGAGACTAATAGTTTGAGGTAATTCTGTCAGGCTCCGCAAACGTTTATGGCAGAGAACGACAGATCGATGAACGACAGTGTCGGAAACAAAGAGCTGGAAAACCGGAGGCTTAAGAAGATCTGATGCTGCAAATCTAAATGCCACATCTATTAATCTGTCAATCATTCACAAACACACACACACACACACACACACACACACAGAGAGAGAGAAGCACAAGATGAAGGTCAGAGTGATTTAACATCAGCGATACGAACAGCAGCGTTCTATCAGGTAATTCTGTCCCTTTTTTTGGCAGGAACTTGAGGATCGATGGATGTCGGTGTCAGAAATAAAAGAGCCGGAGAAACCAGAGACATTAGAGGAGGTTGAACTTCTGATCTACACTGTTAAGCTCCACGAAGCACCATTAAAAACCGTCCATGCGGCCGAACGAGAGAGAGAGAGAGAGAGACAAAAAAGGAAAGAGAAGGTGTTTAAATCCACATTTATGGTGTTAAAGTTAAAGCCCGCGGGAGTGTTAAAACTAAACGTAAGGAGCTGTGAAGCGAAGCGCTAAATTTAGAGGCATGAATGATCCAGTGCCAGTGATCAGAGTCCATGTGATGAACTTTGATGATTCATTTACAACGCAGAGATCAGCCGTGCTGAACACGGCCAACAAACGCTAGAAAATCAATCCAGGGTCACTGTATACGCCCCAACTATCTCAAAATCTTGATTTAATGTCATAAACAACACATCTATGAAAGAACTCACCAGTGTCTTCAAAAGACCACAAGAACTTCAGGCTGAAGAGTGTTTTTGCCATGATGTGTCATACGGTTTTGGGGCGTAATGGTGCTACTTCCACATTTTTAACCACATACAGTAGTTTAGCTGTTTATACACTCTAAAAATGTTGGGTTAAAATTAAAAACAACCCAATGTGGGTTATTTGGCAACATTTCCCAGGGTCAAAATTGGACAAACCCAGCGTTGGGTTGTTTTACCCCAGATGGTGAGGTTAAATGTTGCTGGGTTGTTTTCTTAAACTCAACTATTGATTAAAAATTACTATATTGCTGGCTTAAAATGAACCCAATATATGCTGAAAATTAAAATCACACACATAATTAATATAGCAACAACACAGGCAACAGTAATAAACAAAAGCTGAACAACTATTAATAAGCAAGAACACCCAGGAATACACAAAAATATAGGCAAGAGTTAAAACAAGCTACAGGTGTAAGAGTAAAAAAGTGCAGAAAAGAATGACAACTCATAAATTACACAGCTTGCACAGTTAAACTAAATGGCTTTTTAAAAGTAAAATATTTAATAACTTATGTTTGAAAAAAAATGACCATATTTAGGCAAGATACAGTTAAAAAATAAATTAAAGTAGGCCTAATTAAAGTAGTAAAAAGATGATACATAGAATGAACTTCTCATCTGGCAAAACACCGGTGTATATTTTTTTGCATATAATTTTACTCCTACACTGTGTCTGTGGTGTTTATTTAGCTTATTTGTTTAAGTGAAGGAACAGACTAAAAGCACTATGGTCAAACACATTTGAGTTCCTCAAAAAAATAAAAAAAAATAAAAAAATTCAAACCACACTGTTCACCACCACGGTTCGGCACACACTTGCACCGCGCGCGGTTCATCTTAAATCTGACGACGCTTCTATAAAATGGTTTATTGAAAATAACAATGCATAAAACAGACAAAGATCTGCTAAAGTTCATGTTTTTGTTGACGATGAAGACTAATTCTGGGTTCCCAATACATTACAACAGTGATGATAAAAAAAGTGGACAAAACTGTCACTCTTTGTAAACTTTGTTCAATGCGAGTGCCGTTTCTCGAACATGACCGTTCATAACACCGTCATCACGCGGGTGTTAAACGAGCGCAGACCTGTGTTTAAACTAAACTCATTTAAGCCTTGCCAATTACAGTGCCCGCGCTGTGAGAAGATTGTGTGTGTGTGTGTGTGTGTGTGTGTGTGTGTTTCAAGTCTTGCACTTCAACAGACAAATCCACACAAAAATACAGACATAGTTGGTTGTCTCTTAAGTGAATGAAACAGGCGAGGCATGTGTAACATCAGTATATTGGATCCGTGCCTTCAGTCTTATAATATTCCAACAAATTCTACGAGGTGGCTAATTCACTCGTACGAATTAGTAGTATTTTTGCAAAATCGTACATATTTTACGAATTCCCCAATTCGTATGAATTCATACGAATGACCTACCCCTGACCCCGCCCCTAAACCTACCCATCACGTGGGTTTAGACAAATCGTACAAATTGAGTGAGGTCGTACAAATTCGTACGAATTAGCCATCTTTTTATCATTCGTACGAATTCGTACGAATTGGTCGTGAGATAGTGTTGCAACATTCCTGCTGTCTGTGTTTTTAATGTTTGTAGGAGCCATTTATTTGCCTTGTCTGAAGGATAATTGTGTTAATCTTTGTTTTCTTGAGAGGTACGCCCTCTGCAGGACAGGTAAAGCTTAAAGGCCTGGCTTGTAGGAGCGTGGCCTGCTGGGTAGGGTTGGGCGATGTCTACCAATTTGGCATCAGACGATGTCTACAGTAAAACTTTGCGATGGACAATGGTGATATCATGGTGATATCTGAAAGTTTCATGGTGATATCTGCTAGTTCAAAATTTTACCCTATTCACCTGTAGTGTTTTGCCTTAAGTTTGCATTACCTTTTCTAAGT
Source organism: Leucaspius delineatus (assembly GCA_023718395.1). Taxonomy (NCBI): domain Eukaryota; kingdom Metazoa; phylum Chordata; class Actinopteri; order Cypriniformes; family Leuciscidae; genus Leucaspius; species Leucaspius delineatus. The sequence goes on along the minus strand of CM043357.1, from coordinate 12,739,573 downwards.
TTACATCAGTTTATTTTCTGTAATCAAGTTTATTATAAACAACAAGAAAAGCATGTGCAACTTTGGTGGACAATGGATTTTTAAGACAAAGGAAGCGTCTAACCCCTCAGCGGACCCAAGAAGCGACTAACAGGACAGTTTGATAAAGGATAGTCACTACAGTGTTAATCAAACAACAAAAGACAAGGAAATCACGCACTGCTATAGACTGAATAGCTTTTGTAACTTTAATAAGGATGCATCTTTAAATTATACACTCAAATATGCAATGTTATTTTTCAATTTCTGTACCTGAAAACTAGGCAAGGCAAGGCTAAAAAAACTTTTTTTTATTTGACAGCGGTCCTTTTTTCTCTGAACATAATCACATACCGAACCGTACTGAAACCGTGAGCCTAAAACCGTCGTACACCCCGAACCGTGAGTAATCTGAACCGTACACCCCGAACACAAACGTGATAAAAACAGAACTTTTTAGGGTTTTTTATTATTAATTTGGTGCTTTTATGCGCAGCTGAGTAAACGACACTTTGGTGTACTGTATGTGTCTCAGACTCAGTGGATTTCAGTCATTTGCAGCCCTGATTGCACTTGATTATCAAGCGTAGCGTCAGTTCTGGCAGGTCACGTTAGTCAAGCCCGCATCAGTGACTCTCTGCTGATCCTCGTCTACCTTTAGGGAATACGACACCTATCACTGTATACACATATAAGCTCCTTCAGTATTATCCGCAGCTATCGTGCTTCTCAGGAGCGAATTACCCTCCTCCCTCCCCAGCTCCTCCTGTCTCCAGTCAGTATGGCATTCTTACTCACCATGAATCAGACTAAATTGCGAATTTCTTGAATTATGTTGTACTTTAAAATCTTGAATTAATGATATCTGCAATATACTCGTGTTGGTTCTGTCCCGTTTACCCTAACGGGGGTTATTGCTCATGCTATATATGATATATATATGCTATATATGCTAGACTGCACGGATGCGCAGGGAGTTCTCGCCCAGAACAGCCAATCCAAACAGAATTGCAGTTGCACAACTTTTTTAAAGTGTGCAGTAACATGATTTTCATTTAGAGTTTTCTTTGACCTTTTGCATTTGGGCTACAGTATTTTTTACAGTATGCAAGAGCTGCATAGACATTCAATACTAAATGATATTCAGTACAATGCTACACTTGCAGTCCATGCAGTCTACAAAATATTCACTGTAGTTGCGATTACTATATTTTTTCATGTAACTGCAAATTTTGTAAACTGTACACACTATACATTTTCTAATGTAACCGCATGCTGTTCTCTGTTCTTAGATCTGTAATGTTTATATATTGACTGATGTGTGTATGAAAGCATTGTTTATAAACAGATTTTGAGCCGAGTGTTTGACTTTGACAGAAGAGGCAGGGGTTTTGTTAAAGTAGTTTGAAGATTTGGTTTTGTGTTTAATGTTGTGAGAAAATGGGTGAAGGGTTCAAGGTAGGGCTGGGCGATATGGAGCTAAAAATATATCTCGATATATTTTGCTATATCTCGATATACGATATATATCTCGATATCTTTACAGGAAAAATAACCCCCAAAAACTACTGCAAAAACAAATATGCCAAATACCACAGTCTTTTTTTATTGAAGTGCAAATAGGTAGGCTGTTCATGTAGGTGTTTCTGTGACATTTAAAAAAAAAATCCCTGTATACAAAAATAATAATTTAACTGTAAAATAAAGGAAGAAATAATACATATTGCACTATTTTAAATAAACCTGTATAGAAATATTACTAATTTTGTCAAATAAATAAAAAAATGGCATATACCCCCCAAAAACTGCACAACTGTAGAGTAAAACATTAATTAAAAAAAAAGTGATACAAATGCATCTAAAAATTGACATGATTGTTACAAAATCACACTGTCTGGGGCCTCTGGAGAACTCAGAACAACTGCTAACATAAAGTTTAAGGTAAAATAACTGCCATTAAATTACAGTATCTTACTACTATGCAATTAGATAAACTGTTCATTCATTACATCACTTTACCTCTGTCTTTATCCACCTTTATCCTCCTCTCTTCTTTTTGGCACTGTATCTATAGCAGAATAGGTAGGCTAATGCTAATTTATAATGTGTCATGTAAATTCGGCCATCCGTCACAATCAGGAAACTTTCACCGTGTCTAGACCCAGCTCGAGCTGCCAGGCCCGATTCTACAGGGGAGCATGTTAAGTGTGAGTGTGTTAAGCGCCCTCAAACAAAAGCAATGCGGCGAGAGGCGACGCTACACAAAAAATTAATAACTAGGGATGCACCGAAATGAAAATTCTTGGCCGAAACCGAAAACCGAAAAAGAGGAAACCAAGGCCGAAAACCGAAACACCGAAAGAAATTATGCCAATTATTGTTAGTACCATTGCATTTATGGCTATGACTGTGTACTAAGTTTACTAAAATCAAGGCATTGCAATTGCATAAATTAATATTAAAGTTTCAAAGAATAAATCAATTACAATTTTATGCAAATATTTATTTAGCATTTGCAAAGTATAAAATTAAATGTTTAACTTGACCCCACTCATGTGTACATTAAATAATAATGTAAAAGCCTACTGGCCTGGAGAAAGGTTTAAAAATGAAATGTTCTCTCATAAAAACAAAGTGCATTTAGGTCAATACTGCCATAGCCCAAAATAATATCTGCAGTTATATGCTCATGGACGTGAGCTCAGGTAAACCTCTGAGAAATGACGGCTGCTCTGCACACCCACGCAAAGGTCTCTCGCTCCCTCTCTCTGCCGCGCGCGCTACGTATGCGCGCTCATGCTCGCTCGCGATTCCGGGAGATTTAAACTAATTTGCGGGCATTAGGGAGCCGGTATCAATACGTGGGAGACTCCCGGAACTTCAGGAAGACTTGGGATGTCTGTGTTTTGAAAATCGCTGTCCGTGGGTCACTCTTAGATATATTTAATACGTCCACACCGCAGATATGTAATGTTGCTTCAGACAAGCACGTGCAGGTCGCGGTGTCTGCTGTTTGCGTCATCACAACATTTCGGCCGTATTGTTTCGGTGATAAAAGTCTTTCGGCCGAAAACCGAAAATGCACTTTTGGGCCATTTTCGGCCGAAAATTTTCGGTGGCCGAATATTCGGTGCATCCCTATTAATAACAACAACTGATCGCGTGCGCGCTGTTTCTGACGCACTTCAAGCACTCGCTGGGCGGGGAAAGATTAATGTGCCTGACCGGACTCGGGGGACTTGGTTGAATGAGACAACACGCGAGGGGAGGGGGAACGCAAGGAGGCAGAGGAGGGCGGGGGCGAGCACAGCACAGAGAAGGCAAACAAGCAAAGTGGCGAAATCAGAATTAAATATAAACAATATATCGATATATACGATATGTCAAAATCCATATCGAGTTTAAAAAATATCTCGATATATCGTAAATATCGAGATATCGCCCACCCCTAGTTCAAGGCATGTGTCTTAGCAATTGTGAAAACCTGTAAAAGGCTGTCTAGTGGAAATGCTTTATATAATGACGAGTTTGAAAGTGCTGATGTGTCTGTCGTCTGAACTTTATGGTGCGTGATAGTGTCTTGTAAATGACCACAAACTTTAATGTTCCTAAAAACCTCAGTCTGTGAGCTGAGCAAAAGGAGATGTTACACACACACACACTTTTTCTCACACACCCACACACTCATACGTGCATGCACACACACACACGCAAACAAACTCTCATACACCCACCCACACACACACACACACAAGCACACACACACTTATACATACACACACACTCACGCACACACACACACACACACACACACACACACACACACACACACACACACACACACACACACACACACACACAGACTAATGGCACTATATTGCATAGTGATCTTAATTACAGTACATATTGTTCATAACAATGGAGCTAAATTATTTAAATAAGAGGGTGGCAGTATGAGTCGTAACAGATAGTCTTATAACAAAACCACCCACACACACACACGTGCAAACACACATTCTGAATGACTGTACTTTACTGAACTACATTTCCTGAAGCAAATGTGATCAGCGCTCGATCATGCAAAACATCCCATCATGATGCGGTTGCCAGGGCGTTGCTATGTGGTTGCCAAGTTGTTGCTAAGTGTTTTCTTCCTGTCCTGCACCTTCATCTCTGTGTGATCTTCTGATCTCAAGAAATTTGATTGTTTTTCACCTGCTTTATTGTTTGCCAGGTGAGAAGTGGCGTGTCTGAAGCACAACTACAAGCTGGAAAATGTAATGTATCATTATTGTCCGTTGAATAATGAATGAATGAACGATGAATAAGTTATGCACCAGAGTTTAATACTTAGAAGTAATGCTAGTGATGCTTTTAACAAAAGCAATGTCTCCTTTGTATAAGGAGCTGTTGTGTTTCTATGCCGTCCATTATAAAAGCTGCCCACATCCCTGTTCTTCGTTATCTAACGCTTCGTTAATATTCAAACAACATCAAAGACCAGTTCAATTAATGTTCTTAATGGACTTATGACAGTTATAAGAAAGGACTTCATACATACGCACATGAATTAATTAATCTGAGTGCTTCAGAAAGAGCAGACTCAAATGCATAAAACGTAATTATATATTAACATACATAATTTAACAAAGCAAAAATAAATAAATTCAAGCTCAAAACGGGTCAGACTGATATCTGAGACTCTCCGCCCGTTCAAGTACTCTCTCGGCGCTCAAATCTGAAAAAGGCTCATTAGCATAGATTAATCAGTGCTAAACGAGTCTGTAACGAACTCAAGAAGCCACGGTAATGATTTGCACCGCGTGTCTTCAGTTTCTGCAACTGCAAGAATCACTATCAGTGCGTGTCCCCTTTTGATCATAATGAATTATTTAATAAATTCAGCGTGTGATTAGTTTGTACAGAAAAGTTTGTAAAATCATAATTTCTTCATTGACGGCTGTCAATATGAATAGTTGAATAACAATGAATAGTTTCAGAAGCATCACACTTTTAGGCTGTAAAGAGACATCATTAGTTAGATGAGTTTAGCAAATGTATGCAGCACTACTAAACTAATACACACATTACAAACAACATTATTTACAAGTCATATTGGAAACGCGGTGAATGTGGAGAGACTTTAGGACTCAGAAAAAGACTAAGTATTAGATATTACAGTTTTTTTCCAATTGCTAACACACAATTTCGCAAACTAGGCTGGTTTTATCAAAATACTTACACAATTCACAAAACCACACACTCAAACGGCAAAATCCCTCATATATCCTGCAAAATGAAGCACTGCAACCAAAACTAAATATACTAGTATATACACATATTACCAGGTTTTTGTCTAACCAACTACACACTGCTAATGAAAAGCACTCTCATCTTTAGGATGCTTTGGCATAACTACTAAAATAGTTCAAATTGTAGAAAATTAATCAGATTGTTCACATGCACAGAAATATTTGCAGATACATTCACATGCTGTTGAAACATTTATTTATTTTATTTTTCACCAAACAAGTCAGTTCAATGCACTGCAGATATATATATATATATATATATATATATATATATATATATATATATATATATATATATATATATATATATATATATATATATATGCTCACAGAAAACAGTAAACTGAAAAAGATTGAAGTGTTAACAATGAACCATTGAGGTGTTTGGTCAGGTGACATGTGTCGGCCAATCAGCTCATGGAGTGTCATTTTGAATGGCAGTTGAATGGCATCTGACTTTATGTCAGATTGTTGTGTCTCAAGCAGAGAATCATGTTCAGTGTGTTTAAAAAGTGCCATTTTGAAGTGCAAAATGTGTGTAAAGCAGAAAATGTGTTTAGACTTTTGGAGACTTGAGAAGAGGTTTTGCTCTGTGTTTGTCAGTTTAAATAATTGTGCTGTGCATGTCATTTTAGTGTGTTAGCAATTGGAAAAAACTGTATTTGGAGTAAAAAATGCTAAAAAAAAGACTCAAAACTCCCTGAGCGAACTGAATCAATCTGAACAGACTCTGCTGCTCTTCAATTCAACACAAGCATGACGGGCAATGAACTGTCCAGCTCCAGAAAAGCACCATAAACACACAATTATCCCAGCGAACAAAAGTATATTCAAAGGGAACATGATTCTGCACAGATTATCCCTTACAGAACGAAAATGTATTTCCCATATATGAATGATCACTATATTAAATGATATAACTGTATATTTGAAAATATACAGAATAATATATTGTGATATGGTAGTGCATGTGTAATATATTGCAGATATTTACTGATGCAACAAAAACATACATAGAGAATATATAATGTTATATATTTCTTATATTTTTTTTAATCATTAACATTATAAATGTTTCATATTTTCAAGCTAGTTAACAAAAGCACTAGCACACCTGCCTGTACTAAAGTATTTAACCAATAGACTATCACTTTGCTGAGAAGTGAACAATCATTACTTTTAATATAGCAATTAAATAATTGAAGGTGTTAGGCCAATCATCAACCTCACCACAGGCTCTACTCTTCAGCACAATGCTGACCCCAAAAAAACTCAGTCATATCAGAAAACCTTTTAAATTCCAAAATAATAGAGCATTAAACACTAACAGATCTCCCCACTGTATTAATATTGAGCAAAACACATGAAATAACACTTAATCTTAACATTTGCTCTCCTTCAACAGTCAGAAGCAAAGCATGCTGGGAACTAGAAATATGTTGTAACTCATTCCGTGAAGGTGTGTGTATGTGTCAGTGTGTGTGAACATAAGTTCACATTTAAATGGGAATATGTATGTGCAATATATGTACATAATAAAGCATGTAATGCTATTTTTGTCTTCATTTAATATAACATATATAGCCATACATGGCCAATGCAGAATATTGAAAAATATAAGCACTAGTTTCCCATATACGGAAAAGTATTATGTAATATATATCGCATTATATTTTGCAGTATATTCCCATATATTTTTGTTCCGTAAGGGATGGGAACATTTTGGAAGCTTGTTTCCACAAC
>CM043357.1:10242500-10250000 GCA_023718395.1 Leucaspius delineatus | reverse complement strand
GATCACAGCCTGGCTCTGAACGGACACGACATCCAGAGTCTGGCCATCACAGCACAAGACCTGGAGCGGGTGAGTTTACACCCCTACACTCTCCAGCTCAGTGCTACACACACACACACACACACACACACACACACACACACACACAGTCAAGAATCAATTCTGCTCACCAAGGCATTTATTTGATAAAAAAAACAGTAATAATATAATATTTTAAATAATATATATTAATGTCTTTACTGTAACTTTTGATCAATTTAATTAATCCTTGATGAATAAAAATATTGATTTCTGTTATTCATTTCCCCCAAAAAATAAAATAAAAAATCTTACTGAGCCCAAACTTTTGAACTGTAGTGTTTAATGTTAAAAACGAGTATATTTCAGTTCTTTCTATTCATCATAGAATCCTGAAATAAAAATGTAAATATCTTTTTTCAACATCGATAATAATCATAAATGTTTCTTGAGCATCAAATCATCATATCAGAATGATTTCTGAAGGATCATGTGACACTGAAGACTGGAGTAATGATGCTGAAAATTCAGCTTTGACCACAGGAATAAATTACACTTTACAAATTGTAATAATATTTCACAATATTACAGTTTTTTGTATTTTTAATCAAAGAAATGCAGCCTTGGTGAGCAGAAGAGACTTTTGGCTGGTAGTGTCTAACATGTCATGTTGCTTTATTCTGTGCAGCTGCGAGTCCCTAAACCACCCACTGATTCCCAGAAGCCCAAATCCATGACCCGCGTGTACGTGCGTAAGACACGCCCCCCAGACGAGGTCTGCAGAAAGGTCCGGGTTACCGTAGCGAGGCCCCTCCCACAAGACCACGAGACTCCGCCTCCCTCATTTGAATATGCAGGTCGGTGGGTGTGGCTTTGAGCAGGAAGTTCAGTGTGACGGACGTTTTTTGACTCGCTCTCTGTGCCTGAAGGTCCCGGTGGGCCGCGGTTTGACGTGCAGGGGATGGTGCTGCCCCACAGCATTCTGGGAAGCCTGGAGGATTTTAGGACAGAGATGCAGCTGCGAGGGGAGACAGAGGTGAGAGTCGCAGAAAGCGGAAATGGCACATCATTTTTCAAACAGGGCCTGACAGATGTTTGTGGTGTTTTAATAATTAATTTTCCCTGCATTATTAGTTGCTGAATGAAATCCAGTATTTGTTTCTTAATCATTTCGGGTTGTTGATTCCACAAATAGTGCTGTTTTGCTCCAGCACGTCACATTCGTTGCATTTTTGCTTTCGACAACCATTTGTATGGTATCATATTGCCCCTATTGGCCAGAAAAAAAAAAACGCCTTAAAGACATGATTCATATCTTCCTCCTAGCAGGTGCAACTTTCTGTTCAACTCTCAGATGATTTGCACATACAGTACAGGTCAAAAGTTTGGAAACATTACGTAAGACTCTCATAATAAGTCTCTACTGCTCAAGGCTGCGTTTATTTGATCAAAAATACAGAAAACAAACAGTAATATTGTGAAATATAACTTAAAATAATAGTTTAAGTTTTCTATTTGAATGTACTTTAAAAAATAATTTATTTCTGTGATGTAAAGCTGAATTTTCAGCATCATTACTCCAGTCTATCACATGATCCTTTAGAAATCACTCTAATATTCTGATTTATTATGAGTGTTGGAAACAGTTCTGCTGCCTAATATGAATAAAAGGTTAATAAGAACTGCATTTATTCAAAATAAACAAATATTTTCTAATGATATAGCCTAAATCTTCTTTACTATCACTTTTTAATCAATTTAACACATCCTTGCTGAATAAAAGTATTGATTTATTTCAAAAAAAGAAAGAAAAAAAAATTACTGACCCCAAATTACAATGACCACTAGTGTATATTGTTGTTACAAAAGATTTCTAATTTTAAAACATTTGCTTCTATTTTTTTTTTTTTACTTTTTATTCATCAAAGCATCCTATAAAAGTATCACAGGTTATGAAAAAATATAACTGTTTCCAACTTTGATAATGAATCAGAATATTAGAGTGATTTCTAAAGGATCATGTTATAGACTGGAGTAATGATCCTGAAAATCCAGCTTTGCATCGCAGAAATAAATGATAATTTAAAGTATAATAAATTGAAAACCAATTATTTTACATTGTAATAATATATCACATTATCACATTATTATGTTTTTCTGTACTTTTGATCAAATAAATGCAGGCTTGATGAGCAGAAGAAACTTCTTTAAATTACATTAAAAACAGTAATGTTTCCAAACTTTTGGCCTGTACTGTATGTGACATTATTGTATTGCCTAATCCTGATTTGAAGGTACTAATAATGGCCAGTGACAGAGGAATGTTTTCTGCTACATCTGTGGGTGTTTCACATCATCCAAACAGAGACAGGAAATTACAGATTTTGTGAAAAAGCTTATTTGTTCATTGTAAACTTGTTTCTGTTAAGACATTAAATGGAGAATTGCTGATTGTTAAATTAAATGATACATTTTGAATACTTATTTTTGTCATTCAAATTATTTTGTCATTTGATGAGTTCATCAGTGCTGATGCATATATAGAATTTGAAAGATCTGACGGAACTTTTTTATTGATATTTTTGAACTCATCTTCATCCAATTAGCAAATGTTAGATTTTTTATTTATTTTTTCAAGATGCAGGATTGTTATACATAAATGTTGTTCTCTTCAGCTTGTACAGCGGATTCCAGACGCACAGAAACTCCTCCCTCTAGTGGTGGAGACTGAGAATGACAGCGATGATGAGGCCGAAGAAATGGGGCGGAGCCACCAGAGCCACGCCCTCCAGCACTGGTACCGTCACATGACCGAGAGGCGCAGACAGCAGGACTTCATTTCACGTGAGTCCGTCTGACGTGTTTATCAGTAGTAGAGTACAAAATGTAATTTTGGCCTGTCAAAATGTATCTGCACTTAAGATATTAATGAAATACATTTGAGTCTTTTAAATTAGCATCATCTAAATTTGATACTATCACTTTTAAATTTCATTCTGCTTTCAAAAGACTGGCAAGAAACTATGAGATTTATAGTGATTATAAAAAAACTTATTAAACTTAAAACTTAACTTTTATTATATGTACCATTGTTCTTTTATAGTGTCATAGTGACCGATAGCTTCAGTGATTATAAAAGGAGTAAATCAGTCACAATCTGAATAAAAGTTTTTGTTTTTCATGAGACTGTGTGTCTTCCTACTTTTTTCCATATGTTAGCAAGTGGAAATGTTTAATAAATCAATAAGTGCTCCTCTGCTGCCATCTACTGGTTATAGTGTCATTTCATGTATTTTTTTTTATAAAACTGTTTGTTTGCCAAGAAGTTTGTTCTCCTACATCTTTAAACTTTAAGTTTTACAAATCATCACAATAAAAATAAAGAGTAAAAAGTATGAATTTCTTTGTGAATTTCACTCTCAAAGGGTTGGATAAGATGAATAATGTAAAAAAAACACATTCTGCCACAATACCATGGTTACACTACGAAGCGTTGCTTCATTAAATCCATGGTGAATGTTTCTGATTTGTGGATTGAAAAGCCTTCTATAACTTGTTTATTCATTTCACAATATTTCTCCAGCTTTCCACATCAGCGCTGTTTGATCTAATATGGTTTATAACAGAGAATTCTGTGCTGAATTTAAGTGTTTCCCACGAGGGGTGCATCAGTATATCGCAATGCAAAAATGCAACAATATTATGTATCTTTTGGATAGTGACAATGTGTATTGTGTTTAGTTAACCCAAAATAAAAATTACTGTAAAGGAAATAATTCAAGTTTTCTGAGTTTTAGTGTCAGTACTACATTAAACTACTATATATAATGTTGAATATAATGTATAATAATGCAATGGGGGAATATTTGTGCCAAATGTCTGATGTTACCAGTATAAAGTGGCCTACATTATTTTAAATGTATCTAGTCTGAGCGCAAGCATATTCGTCTAAAATGATTCAGTATTTTCAGCTTCAGAATCATGAATATTGTTATTCCGGTGTCTCTATTGTCCTGTGCGTTAGGTTACCAGCACCAAGCCTGTTCATTTACACACACTATGTAATACCAAATTTAGCATTTTATCATACAATATCTTGGAGTATCGCAATGATATGGTATCGTGAGTTCAGTATCGTGATATGCATCGACTCATGACATGAGTGTATCGTTACACTAGATCTCGTATTTTCATGTATTTGTTAGTTGTGTTCTGTTGACCGCTGAAACAATGCACTTGACTCAAATGAGTCCAAAAGACAGTGTATCTGACGGGATGCCGATCTTTATATAACTAGTCCTGCGGTCTGGTGTCCATCTATGGAGAAGCTTTGCTAAAGCGATGAGTCAGTAAAGACTGCAGCCCACTCCAGACCGCATCAGAGGCCGTTTCCTATAGCGCCCTTGCATCAAGCACACACTCAGACTCCACAGGCGGGGTGTTGTGTAACGGGGTTATATCCTGTAATGATGATATTCATCTGATGAAAAGCTCAACACGCTGTGTGTGTTTCAGGGTTCCTGCAGAAGCCAGCGGCGTCTCTCTTGATGAACCGCTCCGGCAGATTCAGACGGATGCAGGAACAGAGGGATCTGATACACAGAGGACATGTGAGGCTCGCTCTATACTGTGGTTATACTCGTGTCAGGTGATCAATCTCAGGCCTGTTCGCAGTGGAGGACACCGACATGCTTTCCCATGCGTCTGTTGTGTGTTATATCACAGCATGTGGGCTGACATAAATCATGTTGAAGAGTTGAATCACTCAGTTTTCCCTGCTCACGATTGTTTCCTGTTTCTAGGAAGGAGTTATCCGTGTTGCTTCTTATATTTATGGCTGTTGCAGTGCAGAACTGTCCTGCAGTCATTTCACTTACACGCTGAAACAAAGCCAGAACAGAAATGCACTGAGATTTACATTTTGTGTGCAATTTGTTCTGATAAATACATTTTTGATCTGATGTATTTCCTAAAAAAAAAAAAAAAAAAAAATTCTAGGCTTAATTTTACTGTATATTTAGCGTTCAACAGTTTGTGATCTGGAAGATTCTCTTCTTCTCACCAATTTGATCAAAAATACAGTACAATTGTTAAATATATTTTTACAATTTAAAATAAAAATGTTCTATTGTAATTGTTTTTTTGTTTGTTTTATGCCCTGTGATTCAAAGCTGAATATTCAGCATCAAAAGGACGAGAAGATTTGGATCTGTTTGCAGCAGAAGTAGTTTATTTCCAAAAATAAGTCAAATCAAGTCATTTTTATTGAAATAGTTCTTTATAGGTTGTTTAAAAGCAGCAGGAAAATAGTCTCAATGATGCAAACAGAATTAAAAAAAGTTTTCCTGAAAAGTAGCTGTAAAAACACAATAGTGAAGAGTCATTATTCAGTTGAAGTCTGTTCAGTGTTGATTCAGTTCAGTTCAATAACTGTGTAAAGCCACACATAAAGGCTAATATTACTCATTAATAAAATAAAGTTCATTTATAACAGCGATATAATGCTAGTACTGATCATAGGGAGTGTGTGAATGTGTATCTTCAATGTGCTGTGAGTCAGTTTGGATGAAAGCACATGAATATTAAGTCACAGTGTTTGATGAGCTGTCCTGCGTGTTGCTAACGCTCCAGGCGTGTTCGTGGTGTGTGTGTGTGTGTGTGTTCAGGGTCGGCGTGTGGGCCGTGAGTTCTGGAATCTCCCGCAGCGTTACGGAGACGAGATGAGCGGGATCACAGCCACTCTCACACAGAGCGAGAGAGGAAACCCTCCAGACGTCACACGCATCGGACACACGCTCGCCACGCGCCTCGAGTCAGGTGACCTTTCAACACACTTCCAATGCACTGCTTTTCCAGTGTTTTAAACGCTCTAGTCGGACGTTTTGTGACCATTGAAAAAACTCTAAAAACACGAGGCTCAAGTCAAAATCAGGATTATTTAATTGTATTGTAAAAATTGTGGAAAAAAATGCTTCAAAATGATTGCATTAATTTTATCGAGTACTATACAATTTCCTCAAAATGTAAAATAAAAAATAGTATTGAACTAAAAAACAGTTACATTTGAGGTGTTTGGACACTTTTGAGTCTGACCCCTGTTTAATGCTTTTTATTGTATTATTATTATTATTTATTAACCCTATAAAGCCTACTGTATCTTATCTGATACACGCTTTCTGTCTCTGACTGATAGTTCACACTTTCTTAACAAAAGTGAAAAGTCTTTAATAGGAGAGACGTCCACCTTCAGCTCGTGCTTCACGTGTCTTTGATTTTCATCAAGTACATGTGAGAGTGACTTTGATATTCTTCAAGATGAACACTTGCTGGACTGAAGCAGCTGTGTACTTGATCATTTCATAGAAACATCTGCAGGCGTCTAATATGATTCATCAGGCTCTTGATGAATGCTTATTTGTTCATCTCTCAATCATTGCAGGGATTGCATTATGTTTTAAAACTACAGAGCTTTGATCATAAATCTAAGCATTTGCATATTATCTTACTAAGACATTATTGGCAGATATAGAGATGGCTGATATTCATTATGATATTAATGCAGTTTATGTAAGTATCTGCTGTACTGTTATAAATATCTAGAATTTAATTCACTTTTTGTCCATATAAATATCAGCATCTGCACCAAATTGCATATTTTTGCTCAGTTTGCCATATTCTCACTATAAGAGCCATAAAAGCCTGATGTATGAAATATGATACTTAACAAAAAACACATGCAAACGTTTCTTTATTTTTAATTTTTTTACATTTTGTCTAAAGGTTGAAACTCTTCCGTTTAACAAGTTAGATTTTTCTGACTATTTCAAATGTCAGGCTTAATTAAATTTCACATTTAAAAACATATTTGCATTGTCTTCAAAACGACATCAGTTTCACAGCCTGTGTTGTTATGCGACGCCACGAGCTCGACACACGTGTCAGAATCAGGCTTTTCTCCTCCAGATCTCATCGACGTTACATAACTACGACAACAGCAACAGACGGCAAACATGTGTCATGAGAAAATCAAAATTTTTCACATATGTAATCTTGTAATCTGTTCTCCACAGCAACAGTCTCTTTATGTATATAACCTGTTGATCATGAGAACTGAACCCAGTGCGGTTAGGCTATTAAATGAAGGATGTGAGATCAGACTGTTGTTGATTCCCGTCTGGAGTCGACTCTTTGTAATGAATAACAAGGTCATTTGCAGATTGATTCCGTCAAAGGAAAGGAAATCAGTTTGTCTGCCTTTTCATCAATACACAATCGCCACATACATAACACACAGATTGCAGGAGAGCTAGTGCAATTCTCCCTGAATGTGTTTGTGGTGTGTTTATAGGTAATGGTGTGTGTGACGAGCTCAACAGCGGCTGGGATCAGAGTTTGTACCTTCAGCAGCGACTTCATGAACTCAAGGACTCGCAGAGAGACTTCAGTCCTGTAAGACACACACACACATTCTTGTACATCTAT
>CM043357.1:10202500-10237500 GCA_023718395.1 Leucaspius delineatus | reverse complement strand
ATTGGCCCCTTAACTAAAGTGTGACCATTTTTGCTATTGTATCAAACTCGTATCGAGTGACTTCTGTGTACCGTTACACCCCTAATGTGTGTGTATATATATAACTGTGTGATATTGCTTGTTGAACTGCCCCTGTGTGAGCAGAAGGAGCTGGAGCGGAAAGCGTGTGTGTCGTTGTGTCGACGGATCCTCATGGATCTCCTGAGAGGAGTTCGTTCTCCGGAGCGTCCCGTCTCTCCTGATGATCTCTACATCACAGACGAGCAGCTGTTCCTCACACACAACCCTGGTGTACGTCATCACCATAACACACACACACACACAACCCTGGTGTACGTCATCACCGTAACACACACACACACAACCCTGGTGTACGTCATCACCGTAACACACACACACACAACCCTGGTGTACGTCATCACCGTAACACACACACACACAACCCTGGTGTACGTCATCACCATAACACACACACACACACACAACCCTGGTGTACGTCATCACCGTAACACACACACACACAACCCTGGTGTACGTCATCACCATAACACACACACACACACACAACCCTGGTGTACGTCATCACCGTAACACACACACACACACACACACACACACACACACACACACACACACACACACAACCCTGGTGTACGTCATCACCGTAACACACACACACACACACACACACACACAACCCTGGTGTACGTCATCACCGTAACACACACACACACACACACACACACACGTCATCACAGTAATGCTCTTTACAGGACACCCATGATGTATGATGTCAGAGAAATTCACTCAAATATAATGTCCCCTTCAGAGGACTAAAGTCTATTCCTGGGTCCCAGGAGGATACATACATGCATAACCCCCCCCCTTAAATTTGACAAGTAGATGTCAAATACAACATAATGTAGAGACAGGAAGTGCTGTGCGATAAGAAGCAGAAGTGCTTCATCCAGCGGTGAGTCAGACACTTTCATAACAGCTTGATGAAAACATCCACATCATAATAAACACTTATAATTACAAAACAGCGCTTGGGTGTATTTCAGCTGGAGAGATGATTACATTAGATGAGCATAATGATGTTTCTCAGTTCTGGAGGAATATTTGCCTTGCATAATCTCTAATATTAAAGGACATCATGAGAACAGTCAGTTACTGTACAATAGAGTCTAATACTCGGGTGATTGGCAAAGTTTCCTCATTTATTTCCATTTATAGGCAGTAAAGACGAGGCCGTGAATGATCAGATCACATCCATACACACACTCATTTTGCAGACGTTTCTGCTATAATTGTATGCTCGTTGTTCGGCCTTTACTCACACAAGCTTGTAAACACACACACACACACACACAGAGAGAGAATAGCGGTGAGGGTAATCATCTCCATTAAGCGTATAATTGCTTGAGTTGTGTGATTTGGTCCTGAACACGACTGAGGGTCTCGGTGCGGCTCAGCGTGTGTCGGGTCCCTCGTGTCCCCGCCGGAGAACAGCGTTATTGAACCCGGGAACACACAGATCATCCTCACATTATACATTCAGCCGAAACATGCTGTTCCTCTTAAGCAGAGCACGGTTACAGTTGGGTTTTAATGTGTGTGTGTGTGTGTGTGTGGTGTTCTTTCACAGGTGCAGTACCAGCGTGGGCCTGTGGAGGCGCTGCGGGGATTATGGGAGCAGGTCAGCGGGTCAGCACACACTCCTGTGTGGGATCTGTCCTTAAACACACTCAGACAGGTACACATCATTGGGGAAGATCATCAGGATTCTACAACTGTCTGTTATATTTCACCACAAAATCTAAAGAAAAGAGAGAAACCCATGAAGACTCTTTTTAGGACCATTAAATATTTGTTGGCATTATTTTGATGACATTTAAATACATTTTCCCTCCAATTCTCATTACTTTTATTCCCCCCCCAAAAAAGTCTCATTCTCTGATTTTTTTAAATAAATAATTTCTCTTTTTTTTTTTTTTTTTTTTTTTTTTTGAAAGTGTTTAATTTTTATGTTTAATTTGATTATTTATCACATTTTTAATTTGTATTTTTATGGTTTGGTTATTAGCTTTTATCACCTCATGAACCTCAGTTTGGTAAACCCTGCTTTCATTAATAATAATAATAGTAATAGCAATTTTAATTTTTTAATATGACAAAATAAATATAAAATATATTTATAAAATATCTCAGTACTTAAATGTATAATACAATGTAACATCTTAAAATAAAGTATAACCATTTGTTTTTCACCCATCATATACACAGTGTGTATGTATATATTAGTATTGAATAACATGACGCTCTGTACGCCCAGTGTAAGTGTGTATTTCATTCAAAAATGAAGTACAATCATCATTCACTCCCCGTCATGTCACTCCAAACTCGCATGTCTTTCTGTCTTCTGTGGGACACGATCTTCACACACACTTTTCAATACGCTGACCGGTCAAAGTGACCTTGAAAGCTCAAAGATGCCGAACAAGCAGTCTAGTCTGTGTGTGTGTCATGTTCAAGATGAAGTATTGCTTTATGTGAGAATCACACTCATACTTGAGCCATTGATTCGCTGAAAGTCCATTCTCTGTACGGAAATGAGCAGCGTGAACATTCTGCTGAACGTCTCAGTTTGACGCACAGGAAGTCCACCGGTTTGGAGCATTAATGCTGAACGCAGTGTGTGTTTGTCCTCTAGGCTGTGTTGTGCGTTCCTGAGACACACAGTGTGATCAGAGAGACGTGTTTGAGCCAGTTTAACTCACTGATGCTGGAGCTGCAGCGGCCACCGATACACACACCACCTGTGACATCACACATCATCAGGTGACACACACACACACCAGCGGTGACATCACACATCATCAGGTGCGAAACACACACACACACACAAACACACACACACACACACACACACACACACACATCAGCGGTGACATCACACATCATCAGGTGACACACACACACACCAGCGGTGACATCACACATCATCAGGTGCGAAACACACACACACACACACTCACACACACACACACACACACACACACACATCAGCGGTGACATCACACATCATCAGGTGACACACACACCAGCGGTGACATCACACATCATCAGGTGCGAAACACACACACACACACACCACCTGTGACAACACACATCATCAAGTGACACACACCACCTGTGACATCACACATCAGGTGACACAAACACACACACACACACACACACACACACACACACACAATTTTACCTGGTTATTATTTTATAATCCATTACAGTGAGCTAAACAATCGAATAACTGACCTTGGAATATCACAACTGAACTGTGTGTGTGTGTGTGTGTGTGTGTGTTTGTGTGTGTTTGTGTGTGTTTGTGTGTGTGTGTGTGTGTGTGTGTGTGTGTGTGTGTGTGTGTGTGTGTGTGTGTGTGTGTGTGTGCGCAGTCTGCAGTTATGGAGGGAGCTGCTGGACGGTTTGGTCACGGAGTCTGTGAGATTGAGACACAAACTGGGGCTTCCAGAGAACAACACTTGGAGTGACACGACACACAACCTCCACACCTGTGAGTACACACACACACACACACACACACATGCATGAAAGGTTGAGGATGGTCTAACCTTTAACATGATCCGCAGTGGAGCAGAAGGAAGAAGAGGAGAGGACAGAAGGAGATGAGCGGAGAAGAGCGAGAGCAGCAGTAGTGAGAGCAGAGGTGTGTGTGTGTGTGTGTGTGTGTGTGTGTGTGTGTGTGTGTGTGTGTGTGTGAGAGCTGTGATGAGTGCTGCTCACCAGCAGAGGACAGCAGATGCCATCAGACCTATAGCACTCAGTCTCCACACACACTGTAAACACAAATAAGTTGGCAAAACTCAAAAACATTCAGTTACATCAATGTTTGTAAGTTAAGAAGTTCAAAGTTTAAGTTAGCAAAACTGGCAGATTTTTATTTTATACTCAAACATTTTCAAGTTGAGAGCAATTAAAATGTATGAGTAAGCTAATTTACACTTTTAACTTAAAATGATCATGTAATCTCAACTTAAATATTTTAGGTAGTAGAAACTTGGCTAGCTTTACTCGCTAATTCAGTAAATGTTAACTTGCCAATTGGAAACGCAATGCTTTGATAGCATTAGTGTAGCATAGAGCAATTGCTGAATGAGTACATGGCATTTACTCTCACTTTTGAGTGCCATGGCAAAGCATGCTGGGAAATTGAAATCCCAGCCCAGTTTCACTTACATTTAAGTTGTAACTCAACACAATGAAACAATTCAGATTACTTAAAATGTGTCAGTTTGGTGAATTTAAAAGAAAGTTAAGTTCTAGATAGATCATTAGATTGAACTTATTTGTTGAATTTAAGTTTACACTACTCAGAAACATTACAATATTTTGAGCGCTTCACCAAAACACGCCTCTCTGGATCAACGCCACACAAACCCATCATTTCACCAACAAATGGAAGTTTTATCAGAAAACGAATCAGAAGGAAATCACTGGAAACTAGCGAGATCGCAAAACAAACATGATAAAAGTGGCCGTTTGTTGGCATTTCTGTTGTTTACTTGAATATTTAAAACCCAAGCATCGATATTTTACCACAGGTTTACAATAAAAAGTGATGCATTGATCATAATGAATTAATTTCTGTCAAGATTGCACATTAGTCACACAGAAATAAAGATATTATACAAAAGAAAGAGGCCACACTTACTTATCCAGTCGCGTCTGTTTCTGTTTATTTGGTAGTTACAGGACATATTTACATCACATTTAGAAAGAATGATCATTTCCACAATTATGAGTTTTAGCACTCTCTCCAGTGACAGTCCAGTCCAGTTATATTCAGTCAGAGAAACAGAGAAGCTCCTGAAAAGTTGCTTAATTTATGACATATGCAGAACTAAATATGGATATCAGACAGTGCGTTATAAAGAGACGAGTAATGACAGATGAAATAAAGACACGATTGTGATAGCCGATAGATTTGTCTGATTTTTACCATGTTTACTATGGTAATGTTTAGCACACATAGTCTTTTGCATCTCATGTACATATTTCTGCCTTATACGGTGATCAGAATCCACATCGGATCACAGACAGAAGTTATTTCACACACTCGCTGCTGTCTCTGAAAGTGAGTTTGAGCTGAAATGGTTTTGAAAGTCTTTAATGCTGATGTTAGCTGGTATATGGACTCATCCGGCGCTGCCGTCTCCAGACTCAGATAAACTCCTCCTCTGTTCATGATCACTCCTCAAGCCCGAGCTCGCACACTTTTGGCCCGACAATGGAAACACGACTAGTGCAGTCATGTGTGCTGGTGCGTCACTGACCTAGAATATATGGAGGGCCAAAACTTAAGAAACTAGCGTGTAAATAAAGCAGTTAACCCCTAAATCCACTGTAAAACACGGCTTCAATGCTTTCATAAAACGGTTACTCCATAAAAATATTCATTTTAATATTTATTTTATTCATAGAATAAACACCAGCAACAAAAAATATACCGTTATAACACATTTATTTCTCCGCCAGGCACCAAAGAGGTTGCCAAGCAACACATGCAGCAACTAATGCTGCGTCTCAGTTCGTCCACTTATACTTCGCCATAGAGGCATGTGCTCTTTTTGTGAAGAAAACGTGCACACTTTCGAGTGCGTAGCAGAAGAGTAGACGAGCTTTGGGACAAACTGTCACGTCATACAATTGTGTCTTCGACGGTCGCTCTCTGTCACGGTAAACTGACCTGTCAATCATCTGGTCAAAGATAAAATCCTCCACATTTCATTTCCTACACACTATGCTTTGGGACACACTTGTTTTAATCTCACACACTGTTTAGGATGGATAGGACATTGAGACACAGGGAAAGAATCACGTAATCATGATGAGTAATTTACAGCGGCTTCGAACCAACCAATCAGAATCAAGGACCGGAACTGTCCGCTTTCTAAAACCCCTCCAGCCTCGTGTGTGTTTGAGTCGCACATGTGGAGCGTTCTTGCAAGGGTTTCTCCAGTCTGACACTGGTGGAGTTTTGGTTCCTCGACACTGTCGCCTTTTTCACCTTTGTTGCCATTGGACGATGACATCACGGTTTTCTCCAGAGCGGATATATATATATATATATATATATATATATATATATATATATATAAATGAACTAAATTAATAACTTTTTTACATAAAAATGAGCCATCAGTGAACTTCCTAAAGCTGGACTGTGACGCTGTTTTCTTCTGGAAACAAACTGTGTTGCATTATTTTCCTGTTATCTCTGTAAAGCTGCTGTGAAACACTCTGTGTTGTAAAAAGCGCTGTATAAATAAAGCTGACTTGACTTGATGCGTGAGTATGCAGCTCACTAGTACTGACACACACTCTGTGGGCGTCATGATCACACTCTCAGGAGGACGACAGGTGCAGCTTTCACATGTATTACACCTCTCTCTCTCTCTCTCTCTCTCTCTCTCTCTCTCTCTGTCTCTCTCACTCACAGCGGGAGTATAAACACTCAGACTGACGCTCTACACTCTGACACTTACAAATATGTGCTTTTAAAACCGTGTGTGTGTGTGTGTGTGTGTGTGTGTGTGTGTGTGTTCAGGAACGCGGGAGCTTGAAGAAACTCGTGCCAGAAGAGAGGAAGACGGATGCAGGAGAGAGAGACTCCAGCTTTACTACTGACCGTCCTGAACACACACACACACTGCAGGACAGATACAGACCGCTGCTGCACGCACAGGCAAGACACACACACACACACACACACACACACACACACACACACACTGCAGGACAGATACAGGCCGCTGCTGCACGCACAGGCAAGACACACACACACACACACACACACACACTGCAGGACAGATACAGACCGCTGCTGCACGCACAGGCAAGACACACACACACACACACACACACACACACACACACACACACACACACACACACACACTGCAGGACAGATACAGGCCGCTGCTGCACGCACAGGCAAGACACACACACACACACACACACACTGCAGGACAGATACAGGCCGCTGCTGCACGCACAGGCAAGACACACACACACACACACACACACTGCAGGACAGATACAGGCCGCTGCTGCACGCACAGGCAAGACACACACACACACACACACACACACACACTGCAGGACAGATACAGACCGCTGCTGCACGCACAGGCAAGACACACACACACACACACACACACACTGCAGGACAGATACAGACCGCTGCTGCACGCACAGGCAAGACACACACACACACACACACACACACACACACACACTGCAGGACAGATACAGGCCGCTGCTGCACGCACAGGCAAGACACACACACACACACACACACACACACTGCAGGACAGATACAGACCGCTGCTGCACGCACAGGCAAGACACACACACACACACACACACACACACACACACTGCAGGACAGATACAGGCCGCTGCTGCACGCACAGGCAAGACACACACACACACACACACACACACTGCAGGACAGATACAGGCCGCTGCTGCACGCACAGGCAAGACACACACACACACACACACACACTGCAGGACAGATACAGGCCGCTGCTGCACGCACAGGCAAGACACACACACACACACACACACACACACACTGCAGGACAGATACAGACCGCTGCTGCACGCACAGGCAAGACACACACTCATTCTCTCTCTCTCTCACTCACACACACACACACACATACACCTTTGTGATGTTTCAGCACACATCCAGTCATGATTCATACGGTCATCATTAGTCATAAGCTGATGATATGTGTGTGTGTGTGTGTGTGTGTGTGTGTGTGTGTGTGTGTGTGTTTCAGGTGTGTGTGCTGATGGAGAGGATGGTGGATTCTCTGTGTGATTTACTCCACGACTCTCAGACGGCATATTAATACATCTTTAGATCTTTGTTTCTGTAGTCACATGTTGTCTGAAGTGTCAAATCTTGATTATATGTGTCAGTATATGTACTTTTACTGTCCAGAAGAACATCTTTCCTGAAACACTTTAACTGATAATGATTCAGTAATATCATATGAAGGTTTAGGGGAGTTAATGATGAGCTTGAAGGTGTAGCTGGTTATTGTCACTCTTCTCCGCTGCTGGATGCTGAAACGAGGACCTTTATTTATGACCGTCTGAAAGTATCCCTATATTCTGATCAAAATAAACATGTTTGCAAGCAACATTTGAACTGCACATATTTCAGTATTTTATGAAAACTCCTTCCTTACTGATTAGTGCTTAAATGCATTGTGTTTCTCAGACTATCTGTTATAGAGTTTATGTATAAAATATGCAGAAAATAACAAAATGTGTTCATCTTTATAATACAGAATAGCAGACCAAACCTTAATAAATAAATAAAATACACAGTTAAAAAACTGTTTTGACCCCAACCCCAAACACATATTGAATCGCACGTTGGGTTAAAGGGTTAATTCACCCCAATATATATATACATATGCAACTACCACTTCCTTGCATAGACTGTCAATGGAGGGACAGAATTAAAGCTCTCGGATTTCATCAAAAATATCTTAATTTTGTGTTCTGAAGATGAATGAAAGTCTTACGGGTTTGAAACGACATGAGGGTGAGTAATACTGACAGAATTGAAATATTTAGGTGAATTAACCCTTTAAAATCTGTTCCCGCGGCAATGGTTTAAATGTTAACAGTCGAAGCTGCAGTTTGAGGGGTAAGTGTCTACAACTTCTATAACTTTATATGTACTTAAACTTAAATATATCCCAAAACCTGATTTTTTTTTTGGATTTTTAAAACGAAGTTGTAATTCCTTTTTGCCCGTTTTAAATGCGATTGTAAATGATTAATAGGCTCAGGGCCGGCCCTGACCAATTTGCTGCCCTAGGCAAGATTTTACCTGGCGCCCCATGCATCACAGCCCATTTCACCCTGTCATTGTGTTCATGATTTAGCATATATATATATATATATATATATATATATATATATATATATATATATATATATATATATATATATACACACACACACACACACACACATTACAGCAGAACTGTTTCCAACACTCATAATAAATCATCATATTAGAATGATTTCTAAAGGATCATGTGATAGACCGGATGTCACATGTGACACTGAAGAATGGAGTAATGATGCTGAAAATTCAGCTTTGCATCACAGAAATAAATGATAATTTAAAGTACAATAAATTGAAAACAAATTATTTTTAATTGTAATAATATATCACAATATTACATTTTTTTCTGTATTTTTGATCAAATAAATGCAGGCTTGATGAGCAGAAGAAACTTCTTTCAAAAACATTAAAAATAGTAATGTTTCCAAACTTTTGGCCTGTACTGTATCCCCCTAAAACTGCACAACTGTAGAGTAAAACATTAATAAAAAAGTGATAATAAAAAATGCGTCCTAAAACTGATATGATTGTTACAAAATCACAGTCTGGGGACTCAGAACTCAGAACAACTGCTAACATTAAGTTTAAGGTAAAAATAACTACCATGAAATTATAGTATCTTATTCCTATGCAATAAATTGTTCATTCACTACATGACTTTACCTCTGTCTTTATCCTCTTCTCTTCTTTTTGGCACTGTATCTATCGCAGACTATGCTCATTTATAATGTGTCATGTATATTCGGCCTTCCGTCACAATCAGGAAACTTTCACCGTGTCTAGAACTTTCGCGAGCTGCCAGGCCCGTTTCTACGAGCTGTGTGTTAATCCTATGGTGTTAACAAAAGCAGTGCTGTCTACATTGGATGCGGCATCGGGCACGCTACACAACAAATTACCAACAACTGATCGCGCACGCGCTCTGTTTCTGACGTACTTCAAGCACTCGATGGGCGGGGGAAGATTGAAGAGCCGGACTTTTTTTTTTTTTTTTTTGCTTTATTTGGTAGTATTTCGAATTAATGGTTTTAAAATAGTAGCCTATTATAAAATATATATATATATGTAAAAAAAAAAAAAAAAAAAAAAAATTCACAATTCACTCATTCTGGCGCCCCTATGGATGAGTGGCGCCCTTAGCATTTGCCTATACCGCCTATGCCGCGGGCCGGCCCTGAATAGGCTAGTCATTCCAGTTAGCTCGCTATCTTAAATAAAGTAATTAAAACATTATTCAGTAACACATAACCTCTCTATTTTCACAATGTAGTCGTTAATTTATATTTTGTGTTATTAACGTGTGTAATAGTTTTTAAACCCGGTGTATTTATTTAATAATACTACGTAATGTTAAGTAAACCGATATGTTTGGTTCGTTGAGGGACTCCGGCAGTGATGCGGTTAAATGCTGAGTGCGCTCTCTCTCTCTCTCTCTCTCTCTCTCTCTCTCTCTCTCGTGATGATGACGGCTCGTGCTTCCACACCGCATGCGTGAGTGTGTGTGTAGATGGATGGATCATTTCTCTCCCACATCACGCCGAAAACACTGCAGCATCCACGCGTTTCTCCTCCACAGATCGACGACAACACGAACAGATCCATCCTCATCCCTGTCTGTCAGTCAGTATCCCAGGATTCATGCCAGTATCCCAGGATTCATGCCAGTATCCCAGGATTCATGTCAGTGTATCGGATCGCGGATGCCCACTGAGATGCTGCAGGTAAGCGGGATTCATGTATCTCCTCCGTTAACCCTGTATGTCAGTCAGTGTGTTACTGTGCTGGTCTGATAGATTGTAGATGTTGTGTATCAGAAGTGCTCCTGTGATGCTCAGTCACAGTGCAGGAGCTGAAGGCCTACTGGAGCATTTGCACGGTCTCGAGTCTATTTCTGGTGTTCGTGCTCATGCTGTGTGTGGGATCTGCTCATGTTGGATGGTTCTCTGGAGATTTAAACATCTTGATGTTACATTATAGGTCAGATTAGTGTTTTAGTTCTATATGTCATCTTTCCCCACTGTAAAAGTGGAGCATATCTTCCTTCTTTAAAACATCATGATTCTAAAGAATCATAGAACACCAATAAGATTCTTCATAGAAACTTGAGAATGTTCTACAATGACTTTATTAGAACTTTGAAACGTTTTATCATATACATAACATAATTTAAAAGGGTTAAATTAAATCATATAGCCTACGAAATGTTCAGTTCACAAAAGGCTCATAGAAACGTGGAAAGGTTCTGTTCTTTAGTTGGGATTTAAAATGGTCTATGATGCCATGGAACTCAAAAGGGTAAAATGACATAATATATGAAATGTTCTAGGACTTTGAATGTTTTATGACATAGTAGAATTTAAAAGGTTCAGGTGCATCATAGAAACTTGAAAAAGTTTTACTCTTTAGTTTGGAATTTAAAGTTCAGTACACATTCAGAATCATAGAACACAAATTAAGATTCTTCATAGAAACTTGAGAATGTTCTACTATATCATTATAAGAACTTTGAAATGTTTTATCATAGACACCGTGGAATTCAAAGGGGTTAAATGACATCATATATGAAATGTTCTAATTAAGTTACATCATATAAACCTGAAAAGGTTCTACTCTTTAGTTAAACTGCTCCATGATGCCATGGAACTCAAAAGGGTTAAACGATGACAGTCATTTTATAAAGGTTCTACAATGATTGTATTAGGAAAGTGTAACTTAAACTGAACCGAAAACATTCTACTGACTTATTTTCATTACATTCTAGGATTCATTTGTCCAGAACATGGTGGTGGGAAAAAATGTTGTGTTCGCTCGCAAAACCTTTTGAGCTCTTTGCGAGCGAATGCAAAGTTTCTCGGCAAAAGGCAAACATTTTTTTTTCTTTTTTTTTGATGGAACGCAAACTTTCTTAGGGGAACACAAAACATTTGCGCAGAGAACGCAAAAGCAAATATGTCTCCCTTCACCATGTCCCTTTAGGGGCTCCGTAGATTTGTAATGATCCAATAGTACATTATGATGTTCCACATTATTTAAACATTGAAATCAACTGTTGTACGGAAAAAATGGTTCCCGCAATTATAAAGATGATAAATATTACGAGAACTTCACTACTGTTTTAAAATCGTTAAAAGAACGTTCAAACAATATTATGCTAAGAACGTGAAAAATGTTCTATAACATTGCAGAACAAAAAAAGGTTCAATGACGCCATACACCGCTTTACGGGAGACAATACTTAAATATGGCTGCGTCGAATCTCTCACTCGGTGTGCAACGCAAGCCAGATGTGTAAAAAAAATAACCCAGCTAATTTTAGAGTGTATGAACTTGAAAACGTTCCACTGTGACTTTACTGTGACTTCAAATGTTTAATGATGTCATAGTGACTTTTTTGCTATGACTTTATTAGGATTTAAAGGGCCCTATCTTGCACCCAGCGCAATTGACTTTGTTCACCGACGCATGTATCATTCCTATTTTGCACCGACGCACAGCAGACTTTTCCCTCCACAGACGCACGTCGGTAAATTAGTAAATGAACTTGCGCTCCCGGGGCGGTTCAGCGAAAAGAGGAGGCGTGTTCCGGCGCAAACGTTGCCTGGTGCTATTTTGCAGTTTCAGAAAACAATTCCGCCACTGACCAGGAAAAACCTAGTCTAAAGTCAGTGGTGCGTTGCGCATGTTATTCAGATGCTATTTTAAGGGCGAATGCTTGGCCATAATCAATGTAGCGTGCATGCACTTTGCTTCTCTCATCTACACACAGACGCAGCAGTTCCCATTTTTAGAAAACCATACATTATTACAAGGAAAAATATTACCACATGAGGGAAATCATTGTGGTGTCCATGAAGATGTGAAAAAATAGGCATAAATCTAGCTTACACATTTACCCAAATTATTATACGCCTGTTTAACCGGAGCTAATTTGGGTGGGTTTCTCCATCCCCAATGTCACTTCTCTGTGTTTTACGGCCCTGACGAGAACGTCAGTCTCCTCGGCTGTGAACCGCTCCTGGCAAATCCGCCGTTATAATAGCAATCCGCCATGGAACAAGCGCGCCTGCTCTTAAAGGGAATGTGAGATGTCGCTCTGATTGGTTTATTTCACGTTATGCCCAAACCACACCTATGAATAATGAAGCTACTTCAGACCAACACATTTTAGATTTGCATCAGGCGCAAGAGTCATTTATCCCGCCGGTATAATAGCAACAGTGCCCGAGATCCGCCCACAAAGTTACTTGCGTTTCAGATCGTTAAAATAGGGCCCAAAATGTTTAATGACGTCATAGTGACTTAAGATTCTGCTATGATTTTTTTAAGGACATGTTCTATGGCATCACAGAGATAAAAAAAAGGGTTCAATGACACATGAATATTAATAGTTCTATGGCATCTTTGAAACTCAAGGTTTTCTTGTGGCTTCATGGTAGCTTTAAAATGCTCCATGACATCACAGGAGAACGCTCTCAAGTTCATATTGCGTCACTGAAAGCGGCAAAGGCTCTTCTGTGGCATAATTCCCTGGAATAATTCAATAAGCAAAGCATTAAAAGGCCATTGCCAGAATGAAGCGTCTCCGTGGGGATGTTCTTGATGAAAGTGTGTCGTGTTGTGGAGCAGATGTCTCCGCTGAGATCACACTCATCTGTGCTCAGATACTCACAACGCTGACTCACACACATGTGTGTGTGTGTGTTTCTGGACCTGCTGCTGTGTTTATTTCGTGACAGCGGCCTGCTGGTCAACCAGGACTACAGTAGATGAAGTAGATCCGCACCATCAACTTAGGTCATTATTGTTCTAACAATCTTTCATTTAGGTTGAAACAACACATTTTGTATATTGTAAGTAGCTGGAATCAATGGTCAACTATAGGATTATCGGTTACACTTTACAATAAAGCTCATTAACATTAGTTAACATTAGTTAACGAACTAAGAATGAACAATACTTCTTAAGAATTTTAATTAACTAACATTAATTTCAACATTTACTAATACGTTATTAAAATCAAAGGTTGTATTTGTTAACATTAGTTAATGCTTTGTGAACTAACAATGAGCAGCTGGATTTGTATTCACTAATATGTTAGTTCATGCTAGTTTATACAATAACTAATGTTGACTAATTAACCTTATTGTAAAGTGTTAGAGGATTATCAATGGCTGAAATTTAGACAGCATGATGACTGATGATGAAAATACTGGTAATATTTTATAGGTTCTTTATTGGCATTGATGGTTCCATAAAGAATCTTTAAGTTCCATGGAACTTTCCTCTGAACAAGCGGTTCTTTAGATTATTGAAATGCTCTTTTTTTTTTTAAAGAACAGTTCACTGGAAGGTTCCTCTATGGCATCACCCTTTTAAAAGCTTTATTTTTAAGAGTGTATGACAGTTTAATGATAGTAAATGAGACATAAACAAGCACAATATGTACTCAAAATTCATGAAAAGGGCAAACTCAAACTTTTCTTGCCCAAGTGAACATGGTTAATTGCTGATGCCAGTCATAAATCTAAAAAACTGGCAAATATCAGCTCATTATCCGGCCTGGCTTATATATCAATGTGACTGAAAACATTATTTTAACTTATTCACATAACGTCCTTGGAATAGTACATGATGTTGTGAAATATGCATAAATACTGCTTCATCTAGACTACTGTAGATTGTCCTCATTATTTAAACATTGAAAACATTTGGAAACTGTACAAAAAATTGTTCCCACTCTCATGATGATGTTCTTTAAAGGGAACAAAACTTCTCTGCAATCTCCAAAAACTCCTAATATTGTTAGAACCATTCTCAGATATGAATAATAATGTCATGCAAAATGCAGGTTTTTTATTGGCATTGATGGTTCCATAAAGAGCTTTTAACTTCCATGGAACTTTCCATTGAATAAAAGGTTCTTTAGATTATTAAAAAGCTCTATTTTTTTAAGAACGGTTCACTGAAAGGTTCTTCTATCAATGGCATCAGCGCAAAAGCCTTTTTTATGATAGTAAATAAAACATAAACAAGAACAATATACTCAAAATTCACAAAAAGGGCAAACAAAACATTGAAAACATTTGGAAACTGTACAAACAAAATGGTTTCCACACTTATGATGATGTTCTTTAAAGGGAGCAGAACTTCCCGACTGTCTCCAAAATCTGAACTTTACTCCTAATATTGTTAGAACAATGCTCGGATATTAATAACAACATCAAAAGGATGTTTACCAAATTATAATATTCCCTGTTAGGAGATAATGTACCTTAAGTTATTAAAATATTTAAATAATAAGTGATCCATTCACATGTGAAACTCCAAATAAAATCATTTGGTTTTAGATTATCAACTAAAAGTGTGTTGTGTTTTTTCACACCAAAGGCCATCTTCATTAATCCCAATGGTCTAGTTCTGAAAAGTGCTGACATTAGCGGCTCCTGGACTAGCAGTTGTACCAATTTTTCTTCTTTGAAAACGTGTGGAAGGGATGTAGAATGTTTTGAAGACTTGTGGGTGGGTAAATGACGGGAGCTGATGAGCTCTTCACAGAGAGGAGCGCTGTGTTTAGGGAAGAAGGACAGGACAGGATTAGGTTTTGCCGCACACACAGAAATGCAAAGTCGAGCGCAGCCGTGAAGGGCAGAGATGTGCCGTCAGGTCCGCTGACACTACAGTTTTACTGCTAAACACTGTTACTGTAAAAACCTGGTAATTGGTTAATGGTACGTTCGATTACTCCATATGGGATTCATGTCATTTTACAGTAAAATACTGCAAAATGTACAAATTTAGAAGTGAAATTAAGAGTCTTATTATACAGCAAAAAAACTCTTTTATCTCATTTGATTGTTTTTCACTGAAATAACGTTCTTCGTTTTTTTTTTTCTTATCGGTTCTGTGCATCTTTTTTTTAACTACAGATTAAGTGTAGTGAACCCATCAGATTAAGTGTAGTTAACCTTTCAAATTAAGTGTAGTTAACCCCGTCAGATTAAGTTTAGTTAAACCCTCAGATTAAGTGTAGTGAACCCATCAGATTAAGTGTAGTTAACCCTTCAGATTAAGTGTAGTTAACCCTTCAGATTAAGTGTAGTTAACCCCTTCAGATTAAGTGTAGTTAACCCTTCAGATTAAGTGTAGGTAACCCCGTCATATTAAGTTTAGTTAACTCCTCAGATTAAGTGTAGTTAACCCTTCAGATTAAGTGTAGTTAACCCCTCAGATTAAGTGTAGTGTACCCATCAGATTAAGTGTAGTTAACCCTTCAGATTAAGTGCAGTTAACCCTTCAGATTATTGTAGTTAACCCCTTCAGATTAAGTGTAGTGAACCCATCAGATTAAGTGTAGTTAACCCCTCAGATAAAGTGTAGTTAACCCCTTCAGATAAAGTTTAGTTAACCCCTCAGATTAAATGTAGTTAACCCTTCAGATTAAGTGTAGTTAACCCCTTCAGATTAAGTGTAGTTAACCCTTCAGATTAAGTGCAGTTAACCCTTCAGATTAAGTGTAGTTAACCCCTTCAGATTAAGTGCAGTTAACCCCTTCAGATTAAAGGCCCGTTCACACCAAGGACGATAACTATAAAGATAACGATAAAGATATAATTCTAAAAATCGTTCTCCATATTAAAGAATAACAGAGTTCACACCACAACTATAACGATAAAGATATGAGGAACGATATCGTTGGGATCACTTTCAGAATGATTTTTTTTTCCAGCTGTAGAACGATAAAACACTGACAGCCAATCAGAATCCATTCTAATTTAAAAGTCTCGCGCATTTAAAATGGATCTGGATCATCCGGGCGCGCGCGTGCTTAGAATAAAAAGACCGTTATCGGTCGCTGATGTGGACACATATATAGTTATCTTTATCGTTATCTTTATAGTTATCGTGCTTGGTGTGAACGGGCCTTAAGTGTAGTTAACCCTTCAGATTAAGTGTAGTTAACCCCTCAGATAAAGTGTAGTTAACCCCTTCAGATTAAGTTTAGTTAACCCCTCAGATTAAGTGTAGTGAACCCATCAGATTAAGTGTAATTAACACATCAGATTAAGTGTAGTTAACCCTTCAGATTAAGTGTAGTTAACCCCTTCAGATTAAGTGTAGTTAACCCCTTCAGATTAAGTGTAGTGAACCCATCAGATTAAGTGTAGTTAACACATCAGATTAAGTGTAGTTAACCCTTCAGATTAAGTGTAGTAAACCCCTTCATATTAAGTGTAGTTAACCCCTTCATATTAAGTGTAGTTAACCCATCAGATTAAGTGTAGTGAACCCATCAGATTAAGTGTAGTTAACACATCAGATTAAGTGTAGTTAACCCCGTCAGATTAAGTGTAGTTAACCCCTTCAGATTAAGTGTAGTTAACCCTTCAGATTAAGTGTAGTGAACCAGTCAGATAAAGTATAGTTAACCCCTTCAGATTAAGTGTAGTTAACCCTTTGCTAACCCTCCAGTATCGTCTGAATGAAAGAAACACGGTTCATGCCGACTGTGACATGAGTCAGAGCGTGCCGCTGTCATCTGGTGGTCCCGGGGGGCCCGTGGGCTGATGGCTAACAGTGTGAGTCGTCTCTTTGGGGGCATTTGTGACTCATGCATGAGTCAAAGCAGGGTTCCCACGGGTCCTTGAAATCCTTGAAAGTTTGTGAATATGAAAAAAAAAAGTCAAGGCCCTGGAGAGTTTTTGAAAATAAACATACATAGATAAAGATCCTTGAAAGTGCTTGAATTTATTTTGTGCAATAAGTTTTCTGGAAAAAAATCCATATTATCCCCTCCTTAGCTAATGTGTTATTTGGCCAACACGTTGTGTCCTATGCATACTAGCTTGCTTGATTTACGTTAGTTACGTGCTTTTACACGTTACGCGAACCCTGTCAAAGACACATTTATTCATTAGCAGATGCTTTCAGGCAGCATTTCAGATGCTTTAATCATTGGGTCTGTAATCTGGGAATCGAACCCTTCACCTGAATGTTGCGGGCGCAGGGAAGCAGATTAATTATACGGGCCGTCTGAAGGACGATTGTTTTAGCGCTCAAAACAATCGAGTGATTGTTTTGGAGCCTGACGGACAGATAACTCCAACCCACTTTCTTTGCCTGTGTTTTTTAAGATAAGTGCTAATTGGAGAGCCGAGCTGAATTATTGATGATCCTGAAAATGGTAATCGCTCCCCTCTTGCTGGAAATGAAGAGGGAGGGGGCATTTTTAATTAGCTCAACTGAGTCCACTAATGTGTTCAAAAGCTTGTTAACCCTCTACAGACCACATGATGATGAACAAAAACTACAATAAACCAGGTTTAGGAAGTGACTTTTGACCTCTGACTGAGGAAACTGTCTTTTATACTTCACAATGGACTATAAAATGAAACATTTGAAAGTATATTTTATTTGTAATTGGACAAATGAACTGTAAACCTCTTTAAAAATGAATTTTATATTAAACAAAAATCACATTTTATTTATTCACCAACAATAAAGCAATATTTTGAATTTACTTTTATTTCTATATCATCTTTTGTATATTACTTTTTTTTGTGATTTTTATCATTTTTAATTAGTTTAATTTTGAATGTATATAATTCAAAATAAATAAATTTATTATTATTATTTTTTATTTTTCCTCAACTTTTGAAAATCTCATTTCATTTAGTTGCCGAGGACACACTTCTTATTTTCATTTAATTTTTTTGAAGTTTAAGTTTTTCATCTAATATTTGTATTTTATTTCAGGTTTACTTCAATAAAAAGATTTTTATTAGTTTGAATTACCAATAACAACCGTGATTCTGATGTAGATGAGAGTTCCATGATGTGTAAGGTGTTGCTATGTGGTTGCTAAGGTTTTCTGAGTTGTTTTTAGTGTGTTGCTAAGTAGTTTATGAATGCATTATAGTCATGTTTTATCTGCATGACACCAATATTGATATATTAATGTTTATAATCATCTATATCAGTACTCTATACACATGCTAATTTGTACTAAATATTCCATAGACCATTTAAATTTGAAACAATTTTGAAGACAAAATGTCTTATCAGATTTTTTTTTGAAGACAAAATAACTACTTAGGTTTGTTGCCTTGGTAACTAAAATACTCTATCTCTTTACAGATTACAAAACTAGCATTCAATAAAACTATGAGTCAATATGACTTCATAAAGCCAAGAAGCATTTAATTATAGCATTTGAAGTGTAAAACCACCTGTTTTATATGCGTGTGATTTAGAAATGTCTGTTTCTCTCTCTCACAGCTCTGGCTCTCTTTAGCGTGAGCGTCTGCCTCGTCCCACACACACAGTCGCCATGACGACCTCGGCCCTGCGCCGGCAGGTGAAGAACATCGTGCACAACTACTCGGATGCGGAGATCAAGGTGCGGGAGGCGACCTCCAACGACCCCTGGGGCCCGTCCAGCTCGCTGATGTCGGAGATCGCAGAGCTGACCTTCAGCGTCGGGGCCTTCAGCGAGGTCATGGCCATGGTGTGGAAACGCCTCAACGACCACGGCAAGAACTGGAGACACGTCTACAAGGTGCCCGAGTCTGTTCTCGAGGGCCTCCAGGGGACTTAAAGGGATAGTTCACCCAAAAATGAAAATTAGCCCATGATTTACTCACCCTCAAGCCATCCTAGGTGTATATGACATTCTTCTTTCAGACGAATACAATCAGAGTTATATAAAAAATGTCCTGGCTCTTTCAAGCTTTATAATGGCCGTTTCTGTTTTAAAGTCCATACAAGTGCATCTATCCATCATAAAAGTGCATCTGTCCATGATAAAAGTGCATTTATCCATCATAAAAGTGCATCCATCCATCATAAAAGTGCATCTATCCATGATAAAAGTGCATCTATCCATGATAAAAGTGCATCTATCCATCATAAAAGTGCATCATCTAAAAAAGTTGTTTTAGGGTTTAGTTACCCTAATGAACTAATGAACCCACCATTCAAGAAATCCCCCCCCGAATTTGCACTAATTTGAAAGTGAACCTGTGGACATGTGCAGTCGTGCGCATTTTAGTTTCGCTTTCAAATTAGCACCAATTTGGGCGCGGATTGCTTGAATGGTGAGTTCATTATAATTCTTAATGAAAAACACAACAACAAAACAGTGCAATGATAAATTAGCGTAAATAGGCGCTTTTGCACCAATTATTGCTCCATCATCGCAGTGGGCAAGTTTCTTAACACTGGTAACACCGTCGACAATGACTATCATAGCAAACCTAGTCTAATTTACAAAGTATATAATGATGAGCCGGTGTCATGTGTCTGGTCCAGAATGGGGACTAACTGGCTAATATATGTATAATGATTTTGAGTTATTTCTAGTCTAATTTGCAAAGTGTTTCTAGTCTAATTAATGCATTTACGAGATTTCTAGTCTAATTCAGAAAGTCTAATTAATGAGTTTGAAAGATTTCTAGTCTAATGATTTCAAGTGATTTCTAGTGTAATTTACAAAGTGTATAATGATGAGCGGGTGTCGTGTGTGTGTGTGTGTGTGTGTGTGTGTGTGTGTGTGTGTGTGTGTGTGTGTGTGTGTGTGTGTTTGTGTGTGTGTGTGTGTGGTCCAGGCTCTGACGCTGCTGGACTATCTGGCCAAGACGGGTTCGGAGCGGGTGGCCCAGCAGTGCCGCGAGAACGCCTTCACCATCCAGACGCTGCGCGACTTCCAGTACGTGGACCGGGACGGGCGGGACCAGGGCGTAAACGTGCGCGAGAAGGCCAAGCATCTGGTGGCTCTGCTGCGGGACGAGGAGCGTCTGAGGCAGGAGAGAGCGCAGGCGCTGAAGACCAAAGAGAGGATGGCGGGCGGGGGGGCGGTTCCTCCCGCGTGTCCCAGCCGGCGCAGCAGTCAGCCTAGCATGGCCGCGCTGTACGGGGAAGAATTCAGCCACTCCAGGGGATCCCCGTCCTCCTTCAACTGTGAGTAGGGTTGGGTGCCCAGCTCGGTTCTTTTAAAGGTGCAGTGTGTAAGTTTTAGTTGCATCTAGTGGTGAGGTTGCGAACTACAGGCAACAGAAGTTACGGTGGTAAATAAATGATGAACTCTAAAGACTCCAACTTTTTTCTTTGTAACATCTTGTTCAGGTTTGAGTCTAATTATTATTTAGATTTTTTTTTTTTCAGTACAAAAAAAAGCTTATGATAACATTAATAAACTGAGTAAAATTACATTTGTTTAAACAAAAAATACAAAATTCTTTTGTTACAAAATTACATTTTGTTGCCTTAGTGTAAACCGCAAACGAACAGCGCACAAGGGTTAAAGGTGCAGTGTGTGATTTAGCGGCATCTAGTGGTGAGGTTGCGAATTGCAGCTAACAGAAGTTACGGTGGCCGACAGGAAGTGATGTCGTCGGTCTGAGACAGCAGAGAGTAGCAAGTTAAGCAATGAGGTTTCTTTACAAAGACATAAGAAATTAGGTTTTCTTAATTATTCAGTAAAACGATATGTTATTGCGGATATTATTGTTACTTGTTCATCATTGTGTCAGTGTTTTATTCGCTGACTTTAGCTAGCTTTAGTCCGCTCAGGGCCACTGTAGAAACATGTCGATGTAAGCGGACCCGCGGTGTGTGTAGACAGAAACGCCTCATTCTAAGGTAATAAAAACATAACGCTTCATTATGTAAGGTCTTTATACACCACTGAAAACATAGTTATGTTTATGATTATGTTACAGATAATCATGTTATGTTACAGATCCTCCTAAATATTACACAATTGAGTTTTGATTTATTTATAAGGCGAAATTAAATCATACTGAGTCTCATCACAGCTGCTTCTGTCATGTGCTGTTGTGTTGTTTATAGTCTAATGAGGCTGTGTGACTGCAACACACACACACACAGTATAACTGAAGTGAGATGGTGATGCTTTATGACAGTAATCACAGACATTACACTCGTAAATATAAACACTGATGTCCGTTCACTCTGTCTTTCAGCGTCGTCCTCGTCTCCCCGAGCCTCTGATCTGGAACAGACTCGACCACAGACCAGCGGAGAAGAAGAACTACAACTGCAGCTCGCACTGGCCATGAGCAGAGAGGTACACACACACACACACACACACACACACACACACACTCTCTTCTTTACATTAGACTGTTTCCTGTAAACGATCTCTGTTGGCTTTCAGTTTCTGTTTGATGTAGTAAATGAACACATGCAGTGTTGGAGTGTCTTTCATTCCCAGCATGCAGCAGCCGGAGTGTTTCCATCTCGATCCACTGTCTGTGTGTGTGTGTGTTACTTTTAAAACATTAAAAGTTTTCAGTTTTCTGTTAGAACGGTGTCGTGTAAGCGGCCCCTAAGTTAATAACTAATGATCTTTGCAACGGAAGTGAATCGATCAAAACTAACTTTAGCTGGACAATAACTTTATTCTAGAGCTGCTGTAAAGCCAAACAATCTCTGTTACTGTAATCTCCTATTATCACTGTAAAGCCGCTTTGAAACAATCTATATTGTTAAAATATATATATAGTTTATAGTTTAAATAAAGTTTGTGTCGTTTTGAACAGGCCTGCTTGTATTAACCTCTTCTTCCTCCTCCTCTAATTATATTTCTCTTTTCCTCTCATGTGGTTTTCTGCTGTGAATGTGCAGAGCTCATTAACCTCCTGCTCTTTTAATCCTAATTAATCCGTTCACTGACCGACGGCGCCCCCTTCAGGAGGGTGTGTGTTGATCATGTGTCCTGTCCCGCAGGAGCATCGCGGTCACCATGGAGACGACCCTCAGCCTCGTCTGCAGAAGGTCGTGGAGGAGGGCGAGAGACTGTCAGAGGTGAGAGAGAGAGAGAGAGAGAGAGAGAGATAGAGAGAGAGACACTGGCTACATTTACATGCACAACTTCTGTTGCAATCGCACTGAATTCATTCCCATTGATGAATCTGAACGTAGTGTTTACATGAACGCTAAACGTGATCGGGTTGATGTGTGTGTTTATACGTCACAAGCTTCAAATCGGGATAGATTTTTTGACATGCGCTCACTGAACTAATATACAGAGTTTCCCAATGTTTTCACATAACAAACATTGTCCTACATTAATTATTTATTTGTTTTAAACAGCAGACTTAATATTTATCCATTTTTGGTCATAATTCGGAGACAGTGATCATATGAACCGTTGTGCCGCTGTTTATATTGATCACGCATTACAAATGAGTGAATTCAGTGCGATTGATAGAAGTTGTGCGTGTAAACGTGTCCAGTGAACACCTCATGATCTGCTGACGCTTGCTCTCCTCTCACAGTCGGCCATCATCGATCTGGTGGATGTGTTCGGTCCCGCGTCGCCGAGCGACGACCCCTGGGACGCCCCGCCCACCTGCGCCGTGACCTCTGACCCCTGGGAGTCTGTCGGTCAGTCATCAATGCGCTAGTTGCGTTCATGCATTCATTTTTAATAATAGTTGGCGATTTCCTCTGTACGTCACCAAAGAAATCTTGTCTTTAAATTTCATTCAACTGTGCAAATGTTACAATTTATCAGTATTTTGTGATGTAGCATTAAATGTTTCAGCATTTTTTTAACATTCTTTTAGATTTTTCAGATGAAATCAACATTGATGACGCAAACGTTGTCTCAGCATCTTTTTCTTATAGATCTTATTCAAATTTCAACATTGATTGATCAGTATTTTGTAAAATTTTGTAAAAAAAAAAAAGTAGTATTTTTGTTTTCTTAATTTTTGTTAAGGTTTTGGTAATTTTATTGTGTGTTTTATGTCATTTTATTAGGTTTTGTCTATATAGGCTAGTTTTTTTTATTCACTTATTTATCAGTTTTAGTTTGAGTCTCAAAAGTAACTTGAGAGAAACTGGTTTATACTTAAAACAAGAGGAATCCATGAAAACAAGAGTTGATCTAAAGCAGCGTTGCTCCTCTGGGAAATGTATCCCGTTTTAAGGATTTTCAAGAGATTTTGAAGGATGTTTCACAGTGCAGTGTGGCTGTTTCTGCTTCAGCTGTAGTGGAGTCCAATAACCCAGGGGTTGATAGTCCCTGGACGGCCCGCCCCCCCTCCAGTAGCCCCGCCCACCCCTGGGGAACCCACCAATCGCCTCCTGACCCCTGGGATGCCCCGCCCTCAAACTCCACCTCTAATATGGATGGAAAAGCCTGGAGGAGCCCAGCGCGACAAAGTGAGACAATTTTAAACAAGTTTTCACAGTGACGACCCAGTAAATTAAAATAATGCATTTTTTTAGAGAATAAAGAGAGGATCCCTATAATACCAGGTGCAAAATATACATTTTAATTTCATTTTATACCGTTTGTGGCATAGAAACAATACCAGACATCCTTTATGTTAAAACTCAAACTTTCACTGTATATATTGAAGAAAAATGTGTTATTTATGTTTAAAATATCTATATTTATATATAATTTAAATTATGTATAAATATACAGTATATGCATGCAAATATTTCTTAAATATATACATGCATGTGTAATATATAATTATATACCATACACACACATATATTATGTAAACCCAAACTTTAATTTTGGATGCGATTAATCGTTGCCCAGAACACATGTAAAGTGAAAGTGTGTGTCTCTATATTCTCTGCTCTTCATTCTAGTCCCGAGTGGGAAGGACCCATTTTCCATTCCAGAGGAGGAGGAGCTTACAGCGGATGGGGAGGGGCCTGTAGTGGAAGGGGAGGGGCCTATCCAAGTGTTCAGCCCTCGCTGTGAGAGTCCTGCAGGTCCTCATCACACCGTCCTCACACTCGTGTCCCTCTCTGAGTTGAGTTGAAGCTCATTCGCATCTCTCCTTCCAGATGCCGATCAGTTCGGCGAGTTGGTGAACGGATGGGGAAACGACAGTCCGGAGACCTTTGACCTCTCTCGTCTCGGGCCTCCCCTCGACGCGGTGACCCCGAGACAGTGCCGGACCCCTGAAGCGTTCCTCGGACCCACCGCTGCCTCCCTCGTGAACCTGGACACGCTGATCCCAGCCAACCCGCCGGCCAAGAGCAAAAACCCCTTCTTGTCAGGTAGGAGCACTTCACTCGCACTCACTGGGGGTGTAAATGTATCTAGTTTCAAAGGAGAAGTTAACTTTAAAATTAAAATCTCCGGATAATTCCTCACCTACACGTCATCTAAGATGTTCATGTCTTTCTTTTTTCAGTCGAAAAGCAATTAAGACATTCCAGTACTGTTCTCCATATAGTGACTTCAATGGGGTCCAACGGGTCGAAGGTCCAAACGTGAGTTTCAGTGCTGCTGCAAAGACTCGACACGATCCCAGCCGAGGAATAAGAGTCTAATCTAGACAAACCAGTGGACATTTTATAAAAAAAATAAACATTTATTACTTTTTAACCACAAATGCTCGTCTTGCACTAGTCATCGATGCGCCACACATTACGTAATCACGTCGAAAGGTCACGCGTGTTCCGGTTCAAAAATGCGAACTCCATCTCATATTGTCCGCCAACTTCAAAATCGTTCATTGTTTTACCTTTTATTTATTTAATTATTTTTGTAAATGGAGTTTGACTTCACTTTGTAAACACTAGGTCTGTTCTTACACCTACGTCACGCTTGACCTTTCAACATGATTACGTGATGTGTGGCTCATCACAGCTAATGCAAGACGAGCATTTGTGGTTAAAAAGTATGTAATGTTTTTTTTTTTTTATAAAACGGCGGATGGTTTGTCTAGATGAGACTCTTATTCCTCGGCTGGGATCGTGTCGAGACTTTGAAGCTGCATTGAAACTCACATTTGGACCCGTTGGACCCCATTGAAGTCACTATATGGAGGACAATCCTGGAATGTTTTCCTCAAGAACCTTAATTTCTTTTCGACTGAAGAAAGAACATCTTGGATGACATGAGTAAATGATCAGGACATTTTAATTCTGAAGCGAACTAATCCTTGAGGAAGTGATTTGGCTGATTGTGTGTCTCAGGTCTGAGCTCGCCGTCTCCCACAAACCCCTTCCACTGTGAGCCGGCCAGACTGACCCTGAATCAGATGCGTCCTCACTCCACCTCTCCGCTGCCGGCTCCCGCTCTGTCCTACAGCGCTTCTCTTCCTCAACCGCTCCTGCAGCAGAAGCCCCAGACTCTGCCCTCGTCCCACACACAGCCGCCCCACGGCCTGCTGGATCTGCCCAGCAACCTCCCGCTGCCCCTGCTGCCCCTCACGCCCCCCAGCCGACACACACAGCCGCAGAGCCACAACCCCTTCCTCTGAGGAGCCGCTCCGCTTCACAACCCCACACCGGATCACAGGGATTCAGTGTCAGTGTGAACGGACTGATTCTGAGTCTGCAGTGTTACAGTGACACTACCTTTCCAATAATGCAACACACATTTAATGACTTTATTAACTTGCGTTCGTTCGTCTGTATTCTGCGTGATAATTAAAGCGCGAGAGCTCAGACTGGATTATCACATTTATATCGAGCTTAAAGTCAACATGAACTCAAGTCAGACTCCGTTTACTTTCCTTACGCACCGTCCTGATCTTATTGTAGCATCAGTGCATGTTATATTCCAAAAGCCTTCGGCTATAATCACAATATTTCGTCGTGAATCTGTCCCTTAATTGTCTGACGTCATCTAGGTCAGGAGTTTGCCACGGACCCTCATCCTAAAATGTACAAGGCAGATAAATATATTTGACCCAAATTATTAAATTGAAATTTAGTTAAATATGAGTTAAAATGTAATATTATAATTGTGTAAAATATTATGTTAAAAATATTATTTATTATTACTATGAATGTATCTTTTTTTACTTTATTTATTTATTTATTTGTTTATTTATTTATTTTTTGCATGTTTAAAGACCCAAACTATTAAATTGAAATTTAATTAAATATTAATTAAAGGGTAATACTATGATTATGTGCAAAATATTATTTGATAAATATTATTGCTATAAATATAGCTTTTTTTACTTATTATTATTATTATTTATTATATAATATTATTATTATATTTGCATGTAAAGACTAGGGCTGCACAGTATTGTAAAAAACTGGCTTTGCGATGTTTTGCTTTTCTGCGATATATATTGTGAAATGAAAAATACAAAATACAAAGATACAATCTTTCAGAAAAGCTCTATTTGAAGAAAAATAATCATGTTAAAGCGATTCGGGTGATTTTGTTGCAGCTGTGTAGAACATTAAAAAAGACAAAATATAAAAATGCAAAATAATTTTAGGGCTGAATGATTTTGGGAAAGGTTCAACTCAAACTCAGAACTTAAGTTTTTTTTGTGTGTGTGAGTATTTCCACTTGAGTTTTTATAGGTCACATTCATACAGTTTTTTAAATAAATAATGTATTAAACAAAATAAGAAATATTGTAATAATACTATTGTACTGTAAAATAAATAATAAATAAAACGGTATACGTCAAGCTTTTATTTTGGCGGGTTGCCGCATTAGTGAGTGCGCTGCCTGTTTGAGAGTGAAGCCGCTGTATGTTCATTAACACGCGTGAACTCACAAAACCACTTTATTCACAGTAAATGATGTGCTGATGACTTTTAAACATGTATTATACGCATATATTTCATTCATTAAATCGCAACTTGCACGATTTCACAGTTGCAAAAAAGCCAATTTGCGATATCATTTTTTTCCGATATATTATGCAGCCTTAGTAAAGACACAATTTATTACATAAAAAAATGATTTACTATTAATTATAAATTTAATCTTACTTATGTATTTCATTGATGTACTTTTTTTTATTCAGAATTGATTTTAATTTATCATTTATTTATTTATTTTACAGTTTTCCTATAATCTGTTGAATGGTTGCGGTTTGAAAACCCCTGATCTTGGTCACATGTGTGAGGAGAATAATCTGAACCAATAGCCACATAGTTACCGAGGCATTATAAAGCTACAGATGTAGGCGGTTTCCTGCACATAGTTGATGTAGTAACTCAATGCTGGCTAACATAATGCAAACGACAGCAATAATAGCCATTCTGATACGCAACGTTCACTTCTCACAATCCGCTCCACTCCCGATCGATAAACCCCTGATGATGTCCCATTATGGGTTGTGAATGTGGTTTCATGTTGACTTTAACATGACCCTGGCTCAGCGCTTTACTCTCGCTGCACAGGAACAGCATGCTGCTAATGACCCCACGGAGAGATTACATGTCCATATTACAGGACTGAAGACACTTCAGGAACTGGATGAATCTCCACCGAGAACACACTCCTTTCTGTTGCCTCGAATCAATGAGATCCGGCGCTGATTGTAACCGAGCTCCTGTCTCACCGACAGTCCCACAATGCACTGGGGCTGGCGCCTCACTTCCTGTTTGGATCTCAGGAGCGCCACCCACAGGAACCCCCTCATAGCCAGTTAAAACTCAGAGAGGACGAGTCGAGTGATCGCTCGACGCTGAATGATCCGATGCTGTTATTTCCTCCACTCAGAGCGTGACTGGAGATCAAGGACCAGCTGTACTGTTAATCACTGACGATGAGTGTGTGTGTGTGTCCCAGTACAGGAGAACCAGGTTAATCCTTCAGTCTACTATCAGTTAATGGTGTGTATTAAAGACACTAATAAATGAATGTTATTCACTTTTAACGCTACATGTTCTGTCCCTCAGCTCTCAGAAACAGTGCGTCTCGTGTCCAGCAGAGGTCGCTCTTCCTAAATCTGATGAATATTAATCATTTCTGTAATGCACAGTGAACTGAAGAGGATATTTCTTCAGGATGTGATGTGTAAATTATAACTATGAACGCGAGAGGAGAGAATTACCAGTATTTTTCCACTAAACCTTTTTTTTTTTTTTTTACTATTTTTGTAGAATTGCATGCGGTTATGAATAACTATGCTTTATAGTTAATTAATTAATGTG
Organism: Leucaspius delineatus; assembly: GCA_023718395.1. Taxonomy (NCBI): domain Eukaryota; kingdom Metazoa; phylum Chordata; class Actinopteri; order Cypriniformes; family Leuciscidae; genus Leucaspius; species Leucaspius delineatus. The sequence goes on along the minus strand of CM043357.1, from coordinate 10,208,624 downwards.
TGTGTGTGTGAGAGAGAAAGAGTGTGTGTGTGTGTGTGTGTGTGTGTGTGTGTGTGTGTGTGTGTGTGTGTGTGTGTGTGAGAGAGAGAGAAAAAGGTTTAACAGTGTCACTGATCTCACATGTCTGAACCTGCAGCTTTTTACAATATAACTGCACTTTTTCTAGCGGTTTGGCAGGTTTCAGGTGCACCTGCTTCACTGTGGGTGTGTGTGTGTGTGTCTGTGTCTGTGTGTGTGTGGGTGTGTGGCCGGCGTAAACTCTTGCTTTCGTGTGCAGATATTCAGATATATGGTCCAGGCTTGTGTTTCAGTGATCTTCAGTCAGGCTTGTATTACTAATACTAATATCTGACGTGTTTATGGACGCAAAAGAGCAATTTCACACCATTTTGAGTGTTAATTTTATACGTGTAAGTATGAAAACCTCATGAAACCTCAAGACAAAAAAAAAAAAAAAAATACAAAGAAACTCATTTAAACAGTGTTTTATATAAATATAATTCAGTGCTTCACATGATGTTTTCTCCATATAGCTCATGTGAACTGTTGGTTATATAAAATATTCTTACTTATTTACTGGCTTTATTGATATTGATCTGCTGTGATTTCCAGACGTTAACGGCTAATTCTCTTCCTCAGATTGTGTTTGCTGAGACTTGGCTGTTTTCTCTTCATGTTGCGTTTTCCATGTATTTTTGTCCGCGTTTGAAATGCAACAGTTGACAAGGAGGCGGAGTCTTCAGCAGAAGGGGCGGAGTCTTTTGCAGAAGGGGTGGAGTCTTCAGCAGAGGGGGTGGGGTCTCCAGCAGAAGGGACGGGGTCTTTAGCAGAAGGGGCGGAGTCTTTTGCAGAAGGGGTGGGGTCTTCTGCAGAAGGGGCAGAGTCTTCAGCAGAGGGGGTGGGGTCTCCAGCAGAAGGGACGGGGTCTTTAGCAGAGGGGGCGTAGTCTCCAGCAGAAGGGGCGGGGTCTCTAGCAGAAGGGGCGGGGCTTCCTGCATTTGTATCTAGTTTAACATCTGGAGGAGTGGAAAGGCTTTCATTGAGGTCCATGTGACTTTGGACTGAAGTGTGAAGGTTTGAGACGTGTGAGTTTGAAGGCGCGGACTGAGAAAGCTGACAGAGAGCGAGCGCTGCTGTCTTCTCCACAGATAGATGATCGTCCTCCTGTGATGTCACAGCACCCATAATCCCCTGCTTCAGCAAGCAGCTCTGTGATTGGCCGAGAGACATCTTAATAGACAGGTTCAGAGGACTGTCTCTCCTGGAGAGGTTGAGAGGAACCAAAGTATCGTCATCAAATCTGTCGTTTCCCGCTCCTTCCATCTCTCTGAATGCAGGAGAAACAAGACAAGTCAACATATTTAAACATGGGATTACGTACTTTATTTATTTATTTTTTCAATAATTATAATTATATAAATTAAAATTATATAAGTTATAAAAAGTAATATAAATTTTAATTTCATATTTTGCAAAATTATAAATATTAATTTGTACAATTCTAATTATGTATTACACAAATTATAATAAATTGTAAAATGAATAATTTAATAAATAAATAAATATGTACCTTAAAGCTCCAATATGTAGGAATTTTGTAATAAAATTTCCAAAAATAACTTGCACAGTGTGATATATTTCCTCCAGTTGTGTACTTACAATATCTCAAAAGTCTCCAAAGATTTTTTATTTCAGAGAAATTCCGATTTTAAATAACTGGCCGTCCCGGAAAAGAAACGTCGCCTCTCAGTGACGCAATATCCCTTTTTCCGGTGTGGACCATGTGATAGGATATTCCACCACACCGGATTTTTTTTTTTTTTTTTTTTTTTCAACAACTTTATTGAGGTTTTTTTTCTTATCACAATAAACAATAAAGACGTCTGACAAAGAATAAAAAAAGAATAAAATAAAAAATATGACCCACCACACCGGAATATCGCATGGTCAAATGCGGAAGTGGTGGTTAAAGCGTTATAGCCATAGACTGTATGGTTATAGCTGTTATGGATCACGAACTCTTTGGCGAGTATTGAAGTGCCAACAAAACGAAAGCGTCCATATTCGGATACACTCAGACTGTGTGACAAACGGAGGAATAAAACCCAGATAAATATCGGCAGGCGTTTTCGAGATGGAGAGAGCTGCGCGTCAATCTTGGACTTGACCGAGACTCTGCTCTCGCGAGTGTATTGATAGACAGGTAAGACATGCAACTGTCAATAATAGCACTTATAAACAAAGTTATATTGCTCTTTGTACTTTGGTAAGGCTTTTTATCACGTGTGGTGACCGAGATTATGGCAGAACAATTAAATACAATCGGATATGATGTTAAAAAAATATATTTAGTCATTACTTGCAAATGTTCGTTCAAATTTACTTTTAGATATTGGTTTGAACACGTTACACAACACGGCATTAACCATAAAAACGTAAAACTGCACAACATTAACCAAACAAATCATTTGACAAATAGCTGTATGTTGTAACGGGATAATATAGCATAACATTTCACGTTCCTTGCAGTTCATTAATTATGATGAAATAAAATAATACGATCAGACATACAGGTAATACAAAAACGGATAAATTACCTCATCCGTGATCATGATTCATTAATTCCATGTAGATATATCGCTAGATGGTGAAAACGCATTAAAAACGACATCTCCCATCGTCACCTCCTTCATAGCGTCATCAAGCTTCGCCTTTGTTATTGTTGAAACTGCGCCCTCTTGTGGTCAAATACCAAAGTCGCATACTGGAGCTTTAAGGAGATTTTTTATTTTATAATTAGTCAAATTATCAAAAATAATATGAGTAATTATATTTGTTTATAAGTGATGAATAAATGTTAAAATTAATCATTTAATTAAAACAATATATTAGTACTCTGAAGTTTTTTAATGGAATTTAAACATTGATAAAAGTATCCATAATAACTTGTAAAATGAAAAATATTTTTTTATAAATGTAATTAATTTGTAGAAGATCAGGGGCCTCATTTATAAACGTTGCGTACGCACAAAAGAAGGCGTACGCCACTCTCTACGCAATAATTGGTATTTATAAAAAGCAAACTTGACGGGAAAATATGCGGTCCTTCACGCAAGCTCTCACCCAGGCGTACGCACAAAAACGGGTGAAATGAGAAATGGCGACACCCTCGGCAGATGGAAGAAACACGTGAAAGTGTGTGAAACTATAGACCGTTGTGTAAAAGAAATGGCAATAGGCCTACTGCCTCTCATAAATAACATGAAGACTTCACAAAGCAAGTCTTACAATTAACAGCCTACACAAACACCCGTTTGATCGATCTGCAGTGTAAAACAAACAATAAATTAACACATATTTGCAAAAAAGATATAAATATGTTCTGCAATAGTATTAGCATGTTATGCAATTCATCCTCATAACACATCTGTAGCTTGTCAGATGCAATCAAATGGATGGTAATAAAATGCCACGATGCCATCACAATGAGTAATGACCATAGACTGTAAAAAAAGATGACGCACAATGGCTGATCATGCGCTTCACGCTTGCACGTGAGTGAAGTTACTGGTTTTCCTCTGTGTTTGCCATGATTTCGCAATCGATGAATATTAACTTGTGGGCGTTTCACGGTCTATTTATAGGCAACTATGTGCGTGACATGAAGCCGCAAAAGCTGCGCTACATTTAGAATTGATTGTGATTTATTAAGGGAAAACTGCGCAGGATGTGCGTGCGCACGGTTTTATAAATCCGAATATTTCTGTGCGTACGCACGTCCTATGTTTCATCCGTACGCCACTTCTGACGCAAATCCGACGCAAAGTTTTATAAATGAGGCCCCTGATCTCAGGGAGATTATATTTTTATGTAATTTAATTTAATAATTCGTCAATTTATCCATGATGTGTGAAATTATAATTATACATTATAATAGAAATTATAATGTTACAATTAATAATTGAATAATTAATTAATTTGTACTCTGATCTCATGGCGATTGTTTTTATTTTATTTTAATTTAACATTTGTGAAATGATCCATAATAATTTGTAGAATTATATATTATCAATAAATTAATTGAATTTAATCAGTTTTTAATTTGTTGCAGATCTGTCCTCAGGAAAATTGTTATTTTTGCTCTATTGAATGTAATGTGGATGTTCTGACCTCTCAGGAAGACTCCACTCCTCCCGTGTCTGTGTGGCCACGCCCCTCTTCTCTGATTGGCTGGCTGGAGCCTCATCATGTAGTGGGAACGTCTGGGATTGATCAAACACGTTGGGTCTGTCCGGTGATCCAGCAGCGGATCGTCCCGTCTCCGGACTCGCCTGAACCTCCTTCCCCGTCAGATTCACCACGAGTGCGTACGGATCATACGGGAAGCCGAGAGTCGGGATCGTGTAGCAGTTCCTGAAACACTGCTCCGGGAACGCCACGGGGAACAGCGTCTGTGGGAAGAGTCCGCGAGTGACGTACGGATGAGCGGCCGGCTCGTAGATGTACGGGTTGTAATGAGCATAGAAAGGGAACGGGAAATGAAACCCCGGATGATACCGGAAATCTCCGGCTCGCTCCTGAACGAGTGGCTCGTTTAGGAGGTTCGGAACGCCGGGAGTGAACAACACCGGAGGCCTCCAGACGGACACGGGAGTGAGAGGATGAATGGCTTCCGGTTTGAACACGGTCCAGGGAGTTTCCTTGGATGAGGACACCGTTTGAGGATCTGAGGGATCCACTGAGATCTCCTGTGACGGATCCACTGAGATCTCCAGCTCCTCCTCGTCTTCATCCGTGTGTGCGGAGGGGCTGTTTTCCTCTCGTCTGCCGGGTCGGGAGCTCACGGACACGGACACGTCACACAGGTTGTACTTCATGTGGTTGAACAGGTGGGATTTCTGGTTGCAGGTGAAGGGACACTGGAAACACTGGTATCGGAAGGGTTTTCCGGCGGGACGAGGGATGTAGTGAGGCTTCTTCGGCTTACGCTCCTTCACGAGGATGTCCATCGTGGCCATGGAGGAAGTCTTGTTTGCAGAGGAGGATAATGGTTGTTTTTAAACCCAGAAACACATAAATGACCCTGTAAAGAGAAGGATTTCGGCCATTAATGGACACTGAGGTAAAAAACAACAAAAAACAGGTGATAACGATAACCAATCTTTGGTCTGTTAAATCCTCTTCCAGAATGGTGAAGATTTGAGTAAAGTCAAGACACCTTTAAACATTGTTGGAAATATTTGGGATAAAGTGCACAGCAACAAAATATATATAACATTATTTTAGTAGTTTTTGGATATTTTAATCCACAAATCTTACATATTGTGCCTTTAAATCTTGAAGCTGTTCACCTTTATTTATACAGCGCTTTTTACAACACAGAGTGTTTCACAGCAGCTTTACAGAGATAACAGGAAAATAATGCAACACAGTTTGTTTCCAGAAGAAAACAGCGTCACAGTCCAGCTTAAGGAAGTTCACTGATGGCTCATTTTTATGTAAAAAAATTATTTATTTAGTTCATTTATATATATATATATATATATATATATAGCAGCACTGGAGAAAACCGTCCAGCTCAGTTCAGTTCAATGGTGTCAATGCAGGAGATCAATGATATTGTTGAATATTAAATGAAGCAGTATTATTAATATAGTAAATATTAATATAGTAAAAGCTCATAATTCTCAATTCTGCTTTAACATCCATTATTTACATAAAAATAAATGTTTTTTTGCGGTTTAATCATCTCTTTTACTGATGATACACGCTGTGTTGACCACAGTTCAGAAGTCTGTGACTGGTGAGAGTTTTCGAAAGAACTGTAAAAACAGAAATATTGTGAAATATGCACTTTTAAGAAACACAACTCGATATTTTGATGGTCCCTTGAGCACATTAGTAAGGTTGCACGGCATGATCGGCTCGCAGTCATTAGAGATGAGCAAACATTTCTCGTCACGCTGGTTGAAAGTTTCTTTCCGCCACAGAATACAAAATAAAAAAGGTATTTTGTGTCTCACAATTCTGACTTGCATGTTTATTATCTCTGACTTGCAGAAGACATCACGTGATGTGCTTGATCGGCTATTTGAATAGAAGCTGTCCTGTCTTTAATGTTTGA
>CM043357.1:10195000-10197500 GCA_023718395.1 Leucaspius delineatus | reverse complement strand
AGTGTTTAAGCTGCTCGTTTCCATTTAACAGCAGCTCAAAAAAGTGTAAAAAGCGCCATAAAAGCAGTTGAAATGGTTGAAACTCAGTTTTTTGTTATCGTTTGGCTGAAGTCTCATGTTATAAAAGATGAAGTGCTTCACACTGGCTATTTGAGGCACTATTGGCTATGACTACACACTCTTCTCCGCTCCTCAAATACATAAAACACTAGCCTTTATATAAATGTAGTGTTTCTTGAGTAAAGAACATTCAAACAACCAGTTCTTCATTTATCCTTGCATTGCAAACAAGCAGAGACTGAGTGCAAGACTTCATTCACGATAGAAGTGGGCGGAGCTATGAGGTTTGACTGACAGTTTGAGGAACCAATGGAATTACAAGGTTTAGTCACAAGCTTTTTTTTTATACCTCTCATTGGCTAAATATTTGCAAATCCCACAGACAGACATAGAGGTTGGCCAATAGTATTGATTTATGGAAAAAAGACGAAACTCAACAGTGATAAATAAACCCTGAATACACTCTTAAAAGGAACCCCGACTAGTGCGGCATGTTGGCCTTATAAGATTAACTTGGGCGTCAGCTATAAAAAGGTGATACAAAAACACTCCAAATGTTTTTGTTTTTATTTAAAAAAGCTGAAAATCCGTTCACTCGTAGGTCTCAATGCATTCTGGGTAGTGATGTGTATTGGTTGTGGCCTTTCTTTTACTGTCTATGGTTGTAGCTTAGCGGCTTGTATTGTCTAGCTAGCTAAGTTTTCTTTATGAAGTGTGCATTTCTCTCTATTGGCACGTTCACTGCAAAGATGAGTCAGTATCGTCAACTTCATCTTTGCAGCCGACACTGACACAGAAAACACTAGTTTATTAATAAACAATTCAAATGTCTCCTTGCTTTATCTGACACATTCATAATCAGTATTGATTTATGGAAAAAAGACGAAATATGGACATATGAGTTTTCTGCTCAACAGTGATAAATAAACCCTGAATACACTCTTAAAAGGAACCCCGACTAGTGCGGCATGTTGGCCTTATAAGATTAACGTGGGCGTCAGCTATAAAAAAGTGATACAAAAACACTCCAAATGTTTTTGTTCTTATTAAAAAAAGCCGAAAATCCGTTCACTCGTAGGCCGCCATAGTTATTTACGTCTCAATGCATTCTGGGTAGTGACGTGTATTGGTTGTAGCCTTTCTTTTACTGTCTATGGTTGTAGCCGGTTGTAGCTTAGCAGTTGTAGCGGCTTTGTTTGTTGTTTTTCCAACGTACCGGCTAGCTAGCTAAGTTTTCTTTATGATGTGTGCATTTCTCTCTATTGGCACGTTCACTGCGAAGATGAGTCTGCATCGTCAACTTCATCTTTGCAGCCGACACTGACACAGAAAACACTAGTTTATTAATAAACAATTCAAATGTCTCCTTGCTTTATCTGACACATTCATAATCATTACTTTTGCCGGTTCTTTGTGACCGCTGTTATGTGCGTTACTGGCAGTGTCACCCTCCGGTTACATGAACGCGTCACCACCGCATCAGCACCAGAACATGGAGATTTTATTTTAGAGAATAATCGCACAACCTTTTCTATAATTAAATCAACTAATCGAATATTCAAAAATCGTGACTCATCCCTGCATGGAATCTCTTGTTTATTTTCCCATATCGTCACTCTCACTATAAACGTTTCTTCCTTGGTTCGCTTTTAATTAGGCCTATTGTATTCGTATTCTTTACTGTGGTAAAGTAGAAAAACGCTGTAGGACAGATAGCCTACATTTTTACTTGTACGTCAAATTCTTTTTAACACAGTTTTTGCTTGTTATTAGACATGATAAGGCTCGTCAAGTTTATTTGTAAAGCGCGTTTCACACACGTGGGTGATTTTAGTTTGGCTTTCTCTGGCAGCGCAATATCAAACATAGCCTAGATGCCTTTCCCTTGTGGAAGATACAATTCTTTTACAACAAGTAGACTGTAAACTGCCACCGTCACAGCCCTAGCGCACCGTATAGGCTTAAACCAGGAGAATAACGCGGAAGACGATCTTTTAGCCGACTAAATGCCTCAAATGCGTCAGGGCTGAAGTGATGGGAACACAGCAGTGGGTCTTTAGGGAGTTGTACTCGTCCACAAGCAACTTCCCACTCTTTTCTTATTTTCTTCTCCTTTGGAAAGCAGTGGAGGCTTACATCACTCCCCTTGTTGCCTTTGGACTGGAAATTACAACCAAACGCTGCACAATGTGGCATTATATTCACTTTAGGATGTAGCTACAGTTAAACTTAGCGCCATTAGCTCACCTCTCTCTGTTCTGAACACAACCGACACAACCTTTACACGTCATCGACCCAGAATGCATTGCGCATGCAAAAATAATGGTTGCCTTCGTAATTCTGTAAAACACTGTGAGGATTTTTTAAATAACGGAAATATTTGATGTATTTCTAAGTATGTATTTTGTAGGAGAGAGCAATTGTAGTGTATTTAGGCCTA
>CM043357.1:10180000-10190000 GCA_023718395.1 Leucaspius delineatus | reverse complement strand
CGACGGTCGTCATGCCGACCTGGTTCTGCTCCCGCCGCTGGTTCCAGAGCGTCGGTGCGTTCAACGAGGGAGGAAAGGTGAACTCACTCTCTCTCTCTCACACACACACACACACACACACACTCACTCATTCACTCACTCACACACACACACACACACACACACACACACACACTCACTCACTCACTCTCTCTGTTTCTCTCTCACACACTCACACTCACACTCTCTCTCACTCGCGTTCTCTCTCTCTCTCTCTCTCTCACACACACACACACACACACACACACACACACACTCTCTCTTTCTCTTTCTCTCTCTCTGTCACTCACTCTCTCTCTCTCTCTCTCTCTCTCTCTCTCTCTCTCTCTCTCTCTGTCACTCACGCACGCACGCGCTCTCTCTGTCTCTCTCTCTCTCTCTCTCTCTCTGTCACTCACTCTCACTCTCACTCTCTCTCTCTCTCTCTCTCTCTCTCTCTCTCTGTCACTCACGCACGCACGCTCTCTCTCTCTCAGGGCGTTCCCGAGGATCTGCTCTTCTTCTACCAGAGTCTTCGCTGCGGGGGGGTGTTGCTGCGAGTGGAGGAGTGTTTGCTGGTGTATCGATATCATCCACACGCAGCCACACACTCTGTGCTGGAGTGAGTCTTACTGTGTGTGTGTGTGTGTGTGTGTGTGTGTGTGTGTGTGTGTGTGTGTGTGTGTGTGTGTGTGTTATCTGTCTCTGTGGAATGATCTTGAATCATCTTCCCGCTCAGTGTGTCTGGAATTCCACACATTTTCACACCGTCTGTCCAACAGCTGGGCGTCAAACCGTCAAATGTGTGTGTATGTGTGTGTGTGTTCAGTGTTGGTTTATGCATTAAGGGTTTCATGATGCTCCCAGTTGAGGGATGTTTAGTGCTCTTTAAAGCACAGTTTCTCCTCCTTCATCGTCCTTCAGTCGTGTGTGTGTGTGTGTGTGTGTGTGTGAGATCTCCCTCATGCCTCTGTCCCGTCTCTCAGACACACCATCTGGGATCTGCGCGTGCGGTTCCTGCAGGAGCGAGTGCTCAGCCGCTGGGACTCCTTCACTGTGTGGAGCGCTGGGAAACAGGGCCGGAGACTCTTCCGCAGCCTGAGCCCTGAGAACCAGGAGAAGGTCAGACACACTGACGTCTCACACTGAGCTGCGCAGAAGCAGATCTACACTATTTACCACAGCATAGACTCGGATACACTCACGTGAAACATTATTAACAGATGTGTGAGATATATATACTTATGCCAATTATTCTTGAACGACTGTTATATCAGGACATACATAATTAATTAAAAATAATCATAACTGAACACCAAAGCACTGTGCAGCAATGATTATTAATGTGTGTGTCTGTGTCTGTGTGTGTGTGTGTGTGTGCAGGTGAAAGCGTTCTGTGACGTGGACGAAAACAAAATTCAGAAGGGCTTTTACACGTACGAGGAGTCAAAGGTGAGAGTCGCTTCAGAAATCAAGATAGATGATGATGATATTATCGGCCGATATTAGGCATTTTCCAAACTATCGGTATCGGCATTTAGCAAAGTAATGATTACTGTATTTATAACTAGCATATCTGTAGTTCCAGTCTCTGCATTGTAAAATGTAAGTTAGGTACGTCAGGAGTGAACATTTAGACATAGAGAAAAGGTCTCAAACATAGCCTGTGCATAAAAGTTAGCTTTTCTTTTACATGTGTGTGAAATCCAAGTGTGCATTGCTGACTTCGTTTAGCCGCAGCATTAACAAGTCACATAATGTATTTAGTGCATCACTAAGTAGTAGATTTTAGAAGGCAGGCAGCAAATGATGATTGAAAATGGTTTGTTGAAGCTTGATGGAAGAGATGGATAGAATTAAAAGAGGGCAGGTAAAGGGATAAGCAAGTTGACACTGTAATTATAAGGTAGCTTATAACATTGACATTTGGCAGACGCTTTTATCAAAAGCGACTTACATTGCATTTCAAGGTACACATTTACAATCTTATCAGTTCTTCACACACACACACTATTACATAATTGAATTATTACTGTCAATATTAATAATAATAGTTGACTTTTTTTTGTTCAAAGGACTTAAAGTTTCATATCTTAAGTTTGTATTTTTATACATTATATTTATCTGAACTTTAATATATTCTGTTCTGTTGTGACAATAAAACAAAGTTTATTTTTAAACTGCATTGTCATATTATTTTAGTAAGGCTGAGGACTCTTAAATAACGACAAATAACTAATGTTAGGGAAATCTGTTCATGTTTTGTTACGCGTTTCTGGATTTTTAAAAAAAATATATATGTGACCTGATCCAGCAAAATGAGTCACAGTGACCCAAATTTCAAAATTGAGATTTTGGTATTAATGGAAAGAGGAGACCATAAGCTTTCAAATGATATCCTAGTCAAAGTCATACCTTGAATGGTTGTAAAGATATACACATTTGAATTATGGTCGTCTGTCCTCTTTTTCCAACTGAAAACCTGAGAAAATCGCTTTTAAAGTTTTTTGCCCGTTTTTTGTTGATATCTTTCAAAATCCATTGCATTTAAAGGGGTAAACTATTTATTGTACAGCTTAATTTGACCAAAGACATTAATATATGCTATTATGCCATGCTGAAGCTCAAATTATTTTAAAGTTTTTATTTGAATAAATAATTTAAAAGGCACTTTTACAAACATTTACTAAAATCAGAAAGATTGAACAGAGGTGCTACAGTCTTCCTTGAGAGAGGGTGTGTGTGTGTGTGTGTGTGTGTGTGTGTGTCAGTGTGTGTGTGTGTGTGTGTGTGTGTGTGTCTGTGTGTGTGTGTGTGTGTATGTGTGTGTGTGTCTGTGTGTGTCTGTGTGTGTGTGTGTGTGTGTGTGTGTGTGTGAGAGAGAGAGAGAGGCAGAGAGACAAGGAAACAGAGAACAAAATAATGTTAGCATATGCAATCATATCTTTGTGTAGGCTAGTTGACAATAATAGTTTAACACATTCATAACGGACATACCAACAGTTAAATATTGGGTTAAAATAAATCAAACACATTGTAATGGATTCTCCTTGCAGATAAATACACTCACAGAATAATTGCACTCACTCACATCCATACACGATAAATACCACAGGGCTGTCACTTTCGCTGTCGCTGTCATCAGAGGATGACACGTCTCCAGATCCAAAACAATCACTGACTAGCCTTAGCCACTCTTGATGACCAGCAGCAGAGCTTAGGTTAGAAGCCTCCAGTGAGTTCAACGCTTTTGGCGACTTTGCTCTCTTTTGACAGCGACATTTCTCAAATTAATAATATTTAATCTTTCTGAGGAGATCTGCTAGCTTGTTTACACATAGCGCTACGAGTCTGACAAGAGGATGGCTGGACCAATCGCGTGCCGGTCAGTCGAAACGGGGCTTCCCATTGACAAATGATCAGCGTTTGTATACATTTCTAAGCTCTTTGATTGGTTCTATACAACGTGAAACACCATATTTGGAGAGCAGAGACGTTTGAGGGGATTCCCGGGTGACGAGAGGAGTTGAGAAAAGCAATATTCATTTTCAGCTAATTTAGTAAAACTTTGTAAACTTTAATAGTCATTTAAATACCTTTACTCAATTATCTGGACTACAAAACTTTAGGAGATTATTTTTGAATGTCTGTTCTTTGGATTTTAGCAAAAAAAAATTTTTTTTTAAATCTATTATTTCATTGTTTTTCCACATAATCGGCCCATATCTTAAAATGGAACGTTGCGACTTCCGACTCATTTCGCCAGATCGGGTCACATATCGGCCGATATATCGGAATATCGGATTTTTAAATCACCAAATATTTGTATCGGTATCGGCCTTAAAAATCCTTTATCGGTCGGGCTCTAGTCTTAAGCTCTGTTTACACCTCCATATTGGCAGGACAGCCGGGAGCGAATATAAAATATGATGGATTTGAGGAGTTTTGTGTAGTAACACAGTAACAAATCCTTTCCCTCGCGAGTCCATTTGACCCCCTAGGAATGTGAGGAATGTTTCAGTACACATAGAAGAACCGAAAAATGCTCAAAATTCAAACTTTACTAAAAAAATATATATATTGTATAATGTCTAAGTGTGTGTCTGAATGCACACTGAAGGGAAGTGACTGTAGGACCCAGCGGAACAGCTCATTTGCTCCATCTAGAGCTATAAGGCCTTCTAGAGTCATGAAATATCATCTTATATTATTATTGTTCCACAAGAGGTCAAAAGACACCCGATGTAAGATATTTTGAGCTGAGTTATAAGGGTTGTGCATGAAATTGTGAGTCATTTTGAATTTAAGTTGAAAGAATGTGAGGAATGTGCTTGAATTTCTACTTATTTATTATTTATTGAACAAATCTAGTAATTTAAAGGTAAATCAAAATAGAAAATAACAAAAAAATCTCTGACATTTCATTAAAAAAATTAAAAAATATAATTAAGTATAATTATATAAGTATAATTTTAGAGCTTTGGGTCATTTTGACCCGTGAGGGAAGGATTAAACAAAACAGATCCCTAGTTTTAAGAACTTAACATCAAATTACACAGACATTATGTGTCATGTACCTAAAAGTAAACAACCTGCATTTGACAGTGAGATCGATGGTTTAGTCTGGGATGACATTCTGTCAATAGAAGATGTGGAACATGGTTGTGATTTATTTACAACAAAAATTGAATCTGTTAGAAGGAATTTTATTGTGAAGGTCAAGAGAAAACCAAGAAAGAGATTTAATCTACCATGGTTTAGTGACAACTTGTGGCAAATGATGAAGTGTAGAGATGCAGCTTTAAAAAAAGCTATTAAGTCTAAAAGAGATATAGATATTTTAATTTATAAAGGATTGAGGAATAAAGTGGTTAAGGAATTGAGATTAGCCAAATCACGCTTTTATCTTCAAGTAATAAATAAGAGTAAAGGTAATAGTAAAGAAACCTGGAAAAATATTAATAACCTCATAGGGCGAGAACAACTTCATACAAGAGATATACAGCTCAGACTTCAGGATAAGAAAATTGAAGAAAATGTGGAGATTGCTTCTATCTTTAATTCTTTTTTTATTGAGTCAGTACATGATTTAGGAAATCATTTTTAAAAAAGTGTTCCTACTATACATACTAATAAAGGACAGGGTTTTAATTTGATGACAACAAATGAAGGACAAGTTAAAAAGATCATTGCTTCTTTAAAGAAATCTAAAAGTATAGATGCTTTTAACATGGATAGTATGTTAGTTAAGAAACATTCAGAGACTTTAACTACTCCAATTACACATTTAATTAATGTTTCAATTACACATAGCTGCTTTCCTGAGAACTGGAAGCATGCAGTCATCTCACCTATCTTCAAATCTGGAGATCGCTATGAAGTAAGTAACTATAGACCGATAAGTATATTACCAGTACTATCCAAGGTAATGGAGAAAATTATCAAAGAGCAGCTGACAACGCATCTAGATAACTGTAACCCTGGTTTAAATCCCATGCAATTTGGCTTCAGGAAGAGCTATTGCACCGAAACAGCCGTTTTGCACTTCACAGAAAAAGTAAGAACACAGCTTGATAAGGGAGGAGTTGTTGCTGCTGTATTCTTGGACTTGCGTAAAGCCTTTGATACAGTAAATCATGAGGTCCTTATTTCAAAGCTTTCTACTTTTAACTTTTCAGCACAAACTCTAGCCTGGCTCTCATCGTACTTATCAAATAGAATGCAGTGTGTTAGAATTAAAGATGCACGCTCCAGTTATATGAAAAACACAACTGGTGTGCCTCAAGGATCTGTTTTAGGTCCTTTACTTTTTAGTCTGTATATTAATGATCTTCCACAGTATTGTCACGGTGTTGATATACAATTATATGCAGATGACACTGTGTTGTACACATATGCAAAAAATGCTCAACTAGCGGCTGATAAATTAACTTGTGCCATGCAAGGCGTTGTTGAGTGGCTTGAAGAATCCTGTCTTACATTAAATATTAACAAAACAAAAGGTATGTTCTTTTATAAAACTAAGCGGCAGATTCAAACTGCAGAAATTTTTATTAAAAATTAATTAATTGATATAGTTACCGACTTTAAATACCTTGGTATAATTTTAGATTCGAATCTTAATTTTAAGAAACATATCAAGAAAATGACAAAAACTATAAAATATAATTTAGCAAACTTCAGACAGATTAGATCGTCCCTCCCAATGGATGTGGCCAAAGTGTTTATGCATGCTTCAATTTTCTCACATATTTCATACTGTGTCACTTGTTGGGGACAGGCCAGCGAATCTGCCATTAGACCTCTAAAATCAGTATATAAGCAAGCTTTAAAAATCTTTGATAAAAAGCCATTTCGATACCACCATTGTAAGATTCTAGAGAAACACAATCTATTGAGTTTTGAAAACTTTATACTCTTTTCTAACTTGACTCTAGTGTATAAGATTCTACATGGCCTTGCCCCTGCATGCTTATTGGTTTATGTTCACACTCGTTCTGCGATTTCTGTCAAATCTACTAGAATAGCGTCTATTTTTGACTGTAACATACCTTATTGCCGCTCGACTTTTAAACAATTTGCTTTTTCTTTTAAAGCAACCACACAGTGGAATGCACTAACAGATGCTGCAGTTCCATTAAGAGTTTTAAATGCGAATTGAAAGTTTCTCTGAAAAACAATCAAATTTGTACTCACTTACATTGATGTGCTACTGTCAAATTGTGTTTTTTGTATCTTGTGTGCGTGTTTTTCATATTTTATCTTTATTTTATTTATTTTTTTGTACTGGAGGTGGGGGAGTGTTATTTGTATGGACTGCAGATGTAAATTAGCCTGCGGCTAACTCTGGTACAATGCATCAAATGGCAACATTTATGTTAGAAATTGTACATGGTCCTTAATAAAGAAAAAAAAAAAAAAAAAAAAAAAAAAGTAACTTATGTAATCAGATTACTTTTTCAAGTAACTAGTAAAGTAATGCATTGCTTTTAAAATTTACAACAAAATATCTGAGTTACTTTTTCAAATAAGTAACACAAGTTACTTTGTTTCACATTTATTGACTGACGGCTCTCTTGTCCCCATGTTTAGACAAATCAAAGTGCAGAGGCGTGTGTGTGTGTGTGTGTGTGTGTGTGTGTGTGTGTGTGTGTGTGTGTGTTAGGGGTTGCACGACTACTGATTTCTGCTAGTCGATTTCTTATCAAAACAATACTCGAGTTACTCGACTACTCGTCGTTCATGCTACTGTAAATGAAATAGCTAGATCTTATCAATAAACATTTATTAATTCATAGCCTAATGCAACAATTACATAAGTAAACTCTCAAAACATTATAATTATGACATTTCATTTTTAAATTTTCATGTACAAGTCTAAAGCCAAATAAATAGCCGTTCTTGCCTTTCATTTCAGAGGTCTGCTTCTAGGGGCCGTTCACATATCGCGTCTTTTCCGCGCTCAAGGTCGTTATTTCAAATGTAGCGCTCAGAATGAAAGAAACATGGTGCGCTAGTTTTTCCAGGCGGGGTTTTCCTTCTCATCTCCAGAAATATATCTAGTAGTAAAGCTAATGCAAGGGCTAGAAATAAATGAATCCTTTGCTGAATGATAACTTCCTCGTCGTCATCATGGAGAGCGCAGTTTGGTTGCATAGCGACGACAGACGCCGCGGGAGCGCAAGCGCTTGTAGGAGACAGCGGCACGGCCACGCGCGCTTTCCACACGTTTTTAGACGCAATATGTGAACGGCCTCTTGCAGAGTTGGCCAATTACAATATTTTTGTCATCCTTGATGAAATACTTCCACACATCTGACGTGTGTTGTCTGTTGGTGACGTTCGCCATTTTAATTCATTTATGGTTAATGGACGCTCGAGTAGTCGATTGTTTCCGACAGCGTCGACTAGTGGTTGAAGTAGTCGATCTATCGACTACTCGACTAGTCTATGCAAGCCCTAGTGTGTGTGAACATGATGGTTATTGTAGTTCTGGGTTAAATGTGAGCGTGCATCCCACTTGAAGAAAAAAATGATTCAGTATTCCTCAAAATGAATAAAATCAGTGAAATGCAGAATCAGAACACTACCCAGATAGCAGACCAACATTGAATCTACATTGAATCAATGTTAATGTATTAACCAAAAGATCATTGAATCAATGTTGAAATTTAACATTGATTTTTCATCAGGTTTGCACCCTGAAATAATGTTATTTCAACGATGAAAAATCAATCAAAATGGTCATAAAATCAATTTTATTTCAACCATAATTAAATCACTTATTTAACATTGAATCAACATAGAAACAATATAAAATCAATCTTGCTTTATGGACAGCAATATTCTATGCTAGTTTATCATGCTTGTACTGTGCTTGAATTTTTAAATTACTCATTTCAGACAGAGACCATGTACGGTTGCAATTAAATATGTTTTTAATCAAAATGTCATTCAAAGTAAACTACATCCTTCAGTTTACAAGTAAATGTATTATTTATGCCCCCAAAACTGAACAGGAAATATCACATTCAGAAAAAAAAAATTGCATTTCGTGGTGACAAAGACAAAAACAGCGCAGTACTACGGTAAGAAAGAATGAAACATTACTCTGATAAATTTTTCAAATTCAATTTTATTTAGCACATTTAGAACAGACCAAAATGCTTTACAGAAGAACATTAAACGATATAGCATGCATTAAATAATAAAACAAGATATAACATGCATTATAAAAAAAAAAAAAGATATAACATGCATTATAAAATAAAACAAAAACAAGAGCAGCATAGCTGAGTAACCATAAAACAAAAGAACCAGAACAGAAATCAGAACTCAGATATAAATTAATAAAAAAAAAAAATAGCTTGCTATTATTTGAATACAAAAAATATATTACCCATCGTACACGTCGTCTTCCATTTGCGTGCCCAAAGAACTCCCGCTTCTTTGCACCTTTTTTAACTTCAGGGTTAGTTCGCCCTAGAATGAAAATGAACAATTTACCCACGGCGTTTGGCAAAAGACAAATTGAAATTCAATATATTATTAGGGAAAATCCCAGCCGTTGGTTTGTGTTCATGTTACTAATAGGCCTACATTTAACATAGCAGTTAATTCCGACTCACCCAGAAAAAAGCAAACAAGTTGTAAGAAATATAGATAAATAAAATTGAGAAATGAAAGATGAGATTTAAGATTAACTTACCTCTAAAAATCACTTTGTTGTTGCCCGAATGCTTCGTCTGTCTGTCTGTTTCGCGCTTGAAATCTGTTATGCCGCACTTGAAATCTGTTGACCGTTATGCAGCGCTTTGATCTGATTGGTTGGCAACCAATGTTAGGATTGTCTCTAGGCAACCAGTGGAGAAATTTAAGCTGACCAAAAATCAACATTGATTCAACGTTTGTCTTTTCAACACTGAAAAACATTGAATTATCAACATTGATTCAATATTATTTTAACATTGAATTTTCAACATTGTTCCAATATTATTTAGCATTGAATTTTCAACCTCAACCAAAATGATGATTCTGATGGAATTTCAACATTTAATTAATGTCACCTTGCTATCTGGGTATGCAAACCTCCAATAAATAAATATGTTAAATAAAAACATCCATTTTTATGCATTTAATCTCACTTTATTGACCGATGTACTTGCGTCTGACCTTCGATGATTCAGAAAAAATGACTGTAGATTATTTTTGTTTTTATTGGTAAAGTAAGACTAGGTGAAAAAAAAAAAAAAAAGTAACGCAAAAGTAACGTAACGCATTACTTTTCTAAAAAAAAGTAACTAAGTAACGCAATATTATAATACATTACTTTTCAAAAGTAACTTTCCCCAACACTAAATGTCATGAAATCTTAACCCGTTTAATCCCAGACATGAAATTATCCAAATTAGGTGTCATTAGTTTCCCCTTGAAATGATCAATAATAATTTTTTGGACATTTTTAAGGAAAAGAGTGTGCAAA